>VYZM01005347.1:216475-271253 GCA_013398915.1 Dromas ardeola
TTTTTTTGCGTATGAAGGTGAAAATGAGAGTTATGACTGAGAGGCTGCTAATTTATCTGGAAACCACCACTCCAGGACAAAGGTCGGCTCCAAGGGGTAACTTCCAAGAGGCCCTGACCTTTGGCAGTTGGATGTCAGGATTCACTAGGAAATGGACATTGTGGGCACAGAGAAGCTGCAAACTTAGTCTTGGTTGCCTCTGCCCCAATTTAAAGACTATGAGTTGTTCAGTAAGAGCCAGGAGAGAAATTTTGACTTTTGAACGTACAACTGTCTCTGCAATGCAATTTCAGTCCTGTTTCCTCCTTTCTTATAGAAAGTAACGGTTTGTAGCCAGCTGATAAGATCAGTGAATGTAATTAATTTTTCCTCCTGGAAACCTTTCCCTTCCTCAGGTTTCCTCTGAGATCAAAGCTTGTTTTTTTTGATAGCTGGTCTAATGGCAAACTGGGATTTTGCCTACTCTCTGGTGTGTTTTCACCATGTCCCACCAGACCTCAGCTGAAAATCCAAACAAGCTCAACAGGGAAGCATGGCAGACCCTGCCAATAAATAGCACAACACCCTGTAGCCCGACTGCATCTTTACAACATCTGAGTATATAAGAAGCAGCACCCGTTGCCATGTTAAAATTTTTCTAATGCCTTTTTCTTATAGAAATGGCAATTTGTAGAAACTGAAGCATTTGATTTGAGATTTTACTTACCTTGATGAAGTTCCAACTGTGACTATGCCATTGGGAAATTTTTTGCATGGGGATGGGAAAAAAAATTTCTTTAGTAGAGAATGTATTGATCTTAACAAAGAGGTAGAAGAAACCCATGTGGAAATCGATTGTCATTAAAAGATTGTATGTTGGTCAGATCATATCTCTCAGAGACTTTTATGAATGCAGGCTTTTTACTGCCGAATATGGTAAAAAGCTTTTCATCCCCAGTTGTTCTGGCCCTAACACTGTTCAAAGGAAAGGCCTCATGAATCTTTTAGGTATTTTTGGGTTGTGGGTATTTGTTGTGTTGTGTTGGCTCTTCAAAGCAGGCTATTTAGTCGGCTTTTGGCACCTCCTTCAGAAAGGAGATAAAAGCAGGAGGGGTTTTGGTGATATTGTCTGCCCCTGTAAAACAACCCTGCGAGTCTGCGGCAAATCTGGGAGAGGTGAGTGGTCAGCAGGAGCTTCCCGGGGAAGTCCTTCACACAGAGGAAGGCTTCTGTGGGGAGGAGGATGGTGGGATTGGTGGCGGCTGTGCCAAAAGCACCGGATGCATAAAACCAGCAAAAGATATAATGAGAGCTTGTGTAACTCAGCGGCTGCAGCATTATGCAGCTGTGTGTGTCTGCAGAGTCTAACTGGGAGAGGAAACTTTGTCACAGAGACGCATAATGCAATCACTGTCTGAAGCATTCTTCTTCTGGAGCCTGAAAGGTGGCTGAAGTTTGGCTCCCAATGCTTTGTCTGCGTAGTACTGACATGGCTAACATAATTGGGAGGAAAAGCAGTGTCAGAGGTTTCCAGCTGAATAATTTAAAACAATAAATAAACTGGGATTCTCACTATAAACCTTTTTCTCCACTCATTTACTGCTTTTTCTTTTTACCTTATAACTCATTTTCTACTTTTCAGCTTTGTCAGCTGAGATTCCCCACTCAATTTTTCTTAATACCACTCCAAATCTGTTGCCTATCACCTGCTACTTACTTTTGAATAAAGAGTCTGTCCCCATCTTACTCATTTCAATTAACTGCCATGCTTAAATGATCTTTTCCAATCCTCGCTAACCCCAAGGCAACTCTTATCTGCCATCTTGATAGGTGATTAATGACTTTCCATTCCTGGAACCAATGTGAAAGACAAAAGAGAAATAAGACAACCTAGAAAAGACTCTCCTTCTAACCTTTCTTTCACCTCAATCATTTCAGGAAGGAAGACGAGAAGGGTAATAAATGTTTCACTCTTCTTCAAGGAACATCAGCTCACTGGTGCCCAGTGTTAATTACCTGAAAGATACTTAAATGAGGGAACACAAGTTAACAAGAAAACGTCCTTCTCTCTTGTCAAGTTGGGCTGGTGGCAAAAGTAGATTTCTTCCCTGCCTGCTGACACTCTTAACACCCTCTCACTTTGAGTAAGATCTTATCTTGCTCCTCACAATCAATCCAGGTCTACGAGCAAGAGCAACACATTTTGTGGGTGTGATTTTAGGCCTATCCACGTGTGCCCTTGGAGTTAAACTAAGTCAGTCTACAGTGATTTACAGAGCACCAGCTGCTGCCAGGCGTCTGTGTTGTGGTAACACTTTGGGCTCCAGTGGTACAAGATTCTCAAAGCACTTTACAATCTTAACTCACTTGCCTCGTTCCATGTTTAATGGATTTTTATCATCACCCTCGTCCACTTTTTCTCAGCCCTCAGTAGCATGGATGAACGTGGATCCAAGCATCACACGGCACGCAGCTGTTATCCTGCCATTGCACTCAGACCACAGGAGTTTAAATTGATCCATAGAGTCTTCCTGCTTCCCTTCATCTTCCCTAGGGCAAAACCAAGTTCCCAAACACATCGTGCCTATTTGAGTGATGATCTGTCATGTCGGGCCTTATCGCAAGTGTTTGACTGTGATTTGACATGCAGCTGTGGTTTTTACATGCCCCAAGTCTCCCTGTGTCGTTCCCACCATGGTGGGAGCTGCCTCCATTCCTCAGCACCTTTTGAATCTGATCGGGTGAAGGTCAGCTGGGCCCACCTTCCTACAATAACCTCAAACCCGTGGTTAACTAGCTTATTTCTCAGCCTGCAGATGAGCTGAGAGTCACCACTCCTCCACAGCTCTGTGCAAAGCTGATGGTTCCATTTTGGGAAGAAGGGACTCATTGTGATGTACAAGCTTGGAGACAGATTCTGCGGAAGCTGGAATGGCATATTTACTTTATTTAAGAGAAATTTATGGCTCCGTTTTCAATTCCTGCTGGGACACCCACTGTTTAAGGGCAGCCCCGAGTATGGCTTTGATACCACCTAGAGTGTTTTGGTTTTACTTGAAACAGTTCATTTTATATTAGGCTGTATCTGGTGTGGCTAGGAGGGTACCATGTAAGCTGGTTAGCAGGTGTCGCTAATAAAGCAATGAACCCTGAAAGCAACATCTGTCTCATCCTACTCAGGCTCTCAGATGATAATTGCATCACCTGCTCTATATCTCATTAGCACTGACAGCTCTTCCTTCCCTTGCTCCCAAGACAGTTGGGGGAAGGCGCTTATCCCATCTGTGTTTGGATTTCCACTAAGCAGGCGCTGAATCTTCATCTTCCGCGGAGAGACTCAGGGGCTACAACGTTACATTACATGCTGCTCTGTCTACTTGTCGGGTCTTTCCTTGTCTGGTCTGAGACCAAAGCCACAGTGATGCTGATTAAAAGAGGGTGATATCTTACTTACAAGAGGGCAGCGTCTTTGAAAGCTGGCTATGAAAGTGGCATTACTCTGAAGGTCCAAGGAGTATCCCCCCAGTTTTTAAGTTAAAACATGCAAAGACCACTACCTGGTGATACCTGCCTGAAAAAAACGACTCTTTGGGGCTGAGGATGACCTGGCTTAGCCAGGAGGTGGAACCACCCTACAGGAATGAAAGCAAAAATGACCATTCCTATTACCTCCACCACCCACAGTTGCACTCCTCTGGCAGCCAGAGGAGTTCGCTCACAGACGGCACTGCAGGCAAGAGGCTTTTTCGATGCCTCTGGCCTGCTGCAGATTGTTTCATTAATTGCTAGTATTAAATGTGACATCGTCACCTGTGAAAACAATGTGGTCAACGCTGGGCAGACACTGCCTGAACACAGGCTGGGAAGTGGTGCTTTCTGCACAGCTGCATTCACCCTCTGCACCAGCCGTGCTGCAGAGCAGCTGAGACTTAGCCTACAACCAAGGCTTCATTACGTCTGCATGGAGCAAGTTGTAGATAGATATGCCCAGCGTGCCACCTTTTTTTTTTTTTTTTGCACAAAATGCGTACAAGCTTGCAGGATACAAAGATTGTCCCAGTTAACACTGCGTGCAGGCTTGCACATCCCATTGCACCCCTGGTATGCAAATGGAAGGCCAGCATGGGTTCTTTGTGGTGTCTCTGGGGTCTTTAAAGAGCAGGGCCTTGCAAGTCATGTGGAGGATAGCAATGGTCTTGGTGCCGCAGTCTTCAAGAAGAAATCTGTCTCTTCCAGTCTGGGCATGTGGGACCTTTTGCCCTTCTAAGGAAGATTGTAAAAAATGTCTCACTGTTTAATGAAGATTTATATACAGGAATTAAACTTTCTGTTCCTTCCATACAGCACCTGTGAGTTAGTTTCAGGATGTCAGTAAAGCAGATTTGCCTGCCGTTTGTACTAGTAATTCATATTACAGTAGCCTCTATAGGCCACAGGGCTGTACACATCTCTACAGAAAAACTACAGCAGATGGTTTAAAAGCTGCATGTGTAAGATGGTGGGTAGGAGTAAGGTAATAATTTTGTCTTGGACTATTTTTGTGTATTTACCACTTTATTTACATGGTAAAATGCTGCAAACTATATAAATACTGAAAAAAATGTATCTATCTATCTGCTCCAGTGTGTTTTTCTAGACTGTCCCATCACAGCATTAACTTTCATTTTAGCTCCAGTACCATTAGATGAATTACCTTGTCCATGGTTAAGCAGGAAACTGAACACATGGGATCTAAGTACTATATTTATGGTGTAACCTTCTCTTTACACTATAATAGCCCAGGCTTACTTTTTCCCTGTGCAGCTGATACCTCATTCCTGGCAGGACTGAGCTTCAAATGGCTTAGTCAATTCAGCCAATACTTAGTGATGTGGATAGCTATGCTTTCGTAATGCATACCACATGTACTGTCAGCTTAGTCTCCCATGTGCCTCCTAATGTAAGATGATGTATTTTAGGCCTGCCTGCAAGCACAAAAGACTGGCAAGCGAGCCTGCTGTGGGTGATTAGGAGCCTGATCACACCCAAGACCGCTAATCAAAAAATTCACCTGCTCCGTACCCATCTGGAGACTAGTGACTTCTGGTCAAGTGGTATACTATGGTTTTAAAAAAGCAAACATGACCCTCTACTTCCTTGCAGCAGGAATGAATTGCAAACAAGATTGCTGTGCTGGCATCTTCAGACCTGACTGTGGTACAGGTACCTCAGTGGGGCTGGGTGCTGCCCTGCTGGAGATTTTCCATTCAAGTCACTCCAGACCCTGCCCAAAACAGAAAAACACCAATGAAGATCATCACCCTCCCTCCCTTCCTTCTGCTTGGGTGCTGATGTCCACGGCGCGAACAAGGGTGTCTGCAGGGAACCGTGATTTACCAGGGGACACTATCAACATAGAAAAGCCTGGCCCCACCATCCTGCAGGGAGGAATTTCTCGCTGTAACTTGGATAATACCCACAGGAAGCGACGCCTTTGGCAGGAGAAGAAAAGCTGGGAAGGGAGACCTTTGTAAGACAGTGCAAAGACACAAGGTAGCAGCTGATTAGGATGTGGCGTGAGTGAAAGAGCAAGCAGGAGAGATTTGCATTCATTTTGCATTTCTTGAGCCAAAATGTGGAGGCACAGAGTAATAAGTAACGTAAATGGGCTGAAAACAGAAGGTTTTTCTCCTATGTTTGTTATGAGTCAAATCATACTTGGGCCTTAGAGACCCAGACTTCTTCCAGAGGATCAAAATAAGTATTTTTTCCCCCATCCATCCTTGATCCCATGGTAGTGGACCCTCTCCATCCCTGGTGCAGGTGGGGATGTGGCTCACAGCAGCCCCATATCCCTTTGAATGAGGGTTTCCAACCAGTTCATAGAAGATGCCCATGTGGGAAGGCTGCTGAGCAAAGCCCAATGCCAGCCTTGCCTTTTTTGGGGGCAACATGCTTGACAGCAAGCATTTAACAGAGCGGATGCACTGCATGGGCCTGAAAGGTTTTTCCTGGCAGGACAGGGAGTGAGACTCAGTGGGTGTAAATTGAGGATGGCTGGTGAGTTGGTGAGAAAGGTGCTGCAGCCTGCCCAGCCAGAGAATCATAGAACGGTTTGGGTTGGAAGAGACCTTAAAGATCATCTAGTTCCAACCCCCTTTCCATGGGCAGGGACACCTCCCACTAGACCAGGCTGCTCAAAGCCTCATCCAGCCTGGTCTTGAGCACTTCCAGGGATGGGGCATCCACAACTTCCCTGGGCAACCTGTTCCAGTGTCTCACCACCCCCACAGCAAAGAATTTCTTCCTAATATCTAATCTAAATCTCCCCTCTTTCAGTTTAAAACTCTTACCCCTCGTCCTATCACTACATTCCCTAATAAAGAGTGCCTCCCCACCTCTCCTGTCGGCCCCCTGTGGGTACTGAAAGGCCACTATAAGGTTTCCCCGGAGCCTTCTCTTCTCCAGGCTGAACAACCCCAACTCTCAGCCTGTCGAAGGACCGTGAGCAGCGGAGGGGAGAGACACCTTGCAGGAAGGCACAAAGAATGACCATTTTCTGCAGTGCCATTTGCAGCACCTCAGGGGTGTGCAGGAAGGCCAGACTCCAAGGTTTTAGGGACTGCTGCCACACTGGCTGCTTTCTTTGGCTTCTGTTTGCTTGGGATAATTTTGGTTATTTTTCTCCTGCCAGACAGAAGGGCAGGCAGCGGCCAGCCAGCAACAAACCTGGCATGATCCCTGGAAGGAAGAGCAGCTGGAAAGAGGTTCTGCTGGCGTGGGCATGCCGGGAACGGCCCAGAGGTCTGTTCTGTGGTTGTGCCCACACACCTGCAGTGCTGCCCTCGGGCGAGAACATGGGGTGGGAGCTGCTGCCACGGCCACCCCGACGAGCCCCACCAGGGAGAGGGGGCTCCATGGAAAAGATAAGATGCGTTGAAGGTTTTGCTTCACTACCACTACTGCACTGCTTCTGTTAAAAATTGGATTTTACCCGCAGCTACCTCTCATTTTTTCCTGTTTGTGATGCAAAGCTGAAACAGCTCTCGCAGTCTTTCAGTTCTGTGTTGTCAGCCTCTGACCCTATCAGCTGGCAAGCCGCTGGTAGCATAGTAATTACTCAGATCTTGATTTACTTCATTCTACTGAAGGTAAATTTATGTGCCATTCTCATGGTGTGCTTGTGGGACTGACCAGCGCTTCTTTTAAAATTTTATTTTAAGCCCCCAGGAATGCCGCCTGGCTTCCTCTCCTTCAGGCCTCCAAGGAGAAGTTGTTCTTTGTTCTCAATATCTCATTATTGTGAGGCAGCCAGGTCAAACAGGTATGATTTACATGTTGTTCTGACAATGTTTTCAGGCTGACAATTTGTATATGGCATGCAGTCCTAACTTTGCCTGACGAATGACATACATTTATGAGCAGCGAGTATCCTGACTGTGCTCAACGTATTGCATGTTTGCAGTTCAACTGCCTGTAACTCTGGGTTTATCTGTCATGTGCTTTGTCCAACGCAGATAAAACTTGTCAAGGCTAGACTTCTCTGTCCATATAGTCTGTCTCAGTACTTAACCCTGGCACCAACTACCATCCTAACTAGGTGCTGAGCACATTAAGATAAGGAAAAAAATCAGTCAGGACTGATTTTTAAGGGCATGTGCTCTTGCCATTGGGCTGATGTTAATGAATGTTAAGATATACATATGTATCTATGTATGTTTATGTGTTGCTTGTATGTACATGAATAAAATACGCATTTAATTCAAGCTTATTTGATTGAAAACATGACATTAATTGAGGTAGGTGTTGTACAGAGTTCCTTGAGCCGCTCAGGAGATGGACACACGTGCTGACCTGAAGCAGATCTACTATAGTTTTTCTGGGCCTCTTTTGTGGAGACCCTGCCAAGCGTTCATTCCCCAGGCACATCACAATTTTCTATATAAAGAATGGTTTTAAAAATAACTCTCGTGTACCTCTTAGATTCAGACGTTCTTTTTAGCCATGGAAAACTCAACGTTATGATGACATATATTCCCACTGGGGAAAATATTTATTCTCCTTGCTTTACAAAATGTAGTGCGCGCAATCTGGATGATAATTTGGGACTACATATTTTATGAAATGTCTCAAATGTGAAATTAAACACTTGTCTGACCCTATTCGTAGTAGAGCAGAGCACAGAAGGAGTATGCATGGGAATATCATTCACACTCCTCCCTCCTTCTATTTTAAACAGAACCTGACATACTTGGTACTTGTTCACTTTCTTTTGTGCTTATTTTCAGTGCTGTATGAGCTATTTGATAAATGTATCAATCACCAGTGAATAGAAAATACATATCTGCATTTTGCTTTTTGTTATGTATGAATGAGCACAGCAACACCCACCCTGGTCGGATTGCCCAGGCCAATGCTACTCACCCTGATGGTTTGTAGCATCTCAGAATGTTGCCCAGCAGAAACACTGTGAAATGTCAGTAGAAAATGAACCACACATAGATCTGGCTCCCTAGGCGTAGAGAAAATGTGTGCTACTGTTGCTGACGGAACTTATGGACAGTCAGTATTCTTGCAGGCGGGGATAGGACCATGCTGATATTCTTCCTGTTCAGAATTTTGAATGAAAATGTCCTTAATAGGATCAGTTCTATATGATATTAAAGTCATGTTTGTATTTAAATGCAAAATGTTCTACTTAGGGAGCCACTCTTATCCACCAGCCTGTAAAGGGAATTCTACAGAAAGAAAAAAGGGGAATAAAATGCACCTCTTTTCTCGTTTCTAATAATAACCATGACTAGTAGCTTCAGAGGCACTGTATAAAGTACAAGACATATGGTAGTCAGGTGTATCTGTTAGAGAGACATGTATGTTACACATACACATCCAGAAATCAGGGCTAGGAATTCTTCTGCCCTGATACAGATGTTAAGTCTGCAGAGGTCCACATCTGACCCAGCTATCCAATGCTCCCTTAGTTGTCGATGGGTTGAAACAGGCACTTGTGAGGCAAAATCTAAGTCATGCAAAAGCAGAAGTCTTCAGTCGGTCAGATGAACCATAGTACTGAAGTGCACGTTACCTTCTTTTCTGGGAACGGGGGAAAGCAAATTGATTTACTAGTTTAGTTGTAGACATTTACAGTTAGATCAGACAAATTACATCGTAGGTTTTTGCGAGAACAGTAACATTGACTAGCCTTTTCCAAGGTAATAGCTGAACTCCAGTTCCTGTGGCATTCAAGGATTCTTTTTACAATGGATTTAAATGGGACAAGATTGATATGGCTTGCTGCATTTATTCAATGTCCTTTAGGGAAAGAAAGATGTAATTTGAGTGCTCAATAAATCAGACTTGTCTGCACATATTTAAAATAAATGAGTTGGGTTCATTTTCCAAAGACATCTGTCTAGTGCCATTTTAGACAACCTACGTGGTCTCCAGTAGCTTCTTTAGAAGGTCACAGCTCTTCCAAATCTCCAATGTCACTGCCTGCTGTCCCTGTGCAGGTTCCTCTGATGGCACTGGGTGCTACATTTAGTCAATTGAATCTCAACAAATAATTACAAAAAAAGGCCTGTAAGCAATGCTAAAGATACACAATGCTTGTAGGAATAAGTGTCTTAATTTCCTTGGGGCAATGAGTTCACAGCTGCCAGTGCAATGCATCTTCTGTTTCCAAAGGAAGTCACTGAGTCAAAATGGCCAATGGTAGAGAAAGATGATAATAAACTGAGATACTGTGTTATTTACGGACGGGAGGAGGTCATGATTCAGGCAGCTCGTCCTCAACTCAGGTTGATCAGCTGTTCCTAGCACTTATGAAAATATTCTGTAGCCGGTTTTATGCTGTGATGAGATGTTGAATGGCTTAAAATACATTCTGATCTTTTGGAAACAAATGTTCAGGATGGCCCCACCACAAAACTTCACTCTGAGTCTACACATGCTACATAAATTGCAGAAAAAGTGCTTTAGCTAAAGTTTTGCTACATGTAGCAAATGCAAGTGCTGTAGGTTTTAAATGGAAATGCTCCATAACATTTGTTGCTGATGGGTTTTGGTGAATGTTCTTGAAGGTGGATAACTGAAAATGATACGATCTGATGCAAAGAAGCCAAGAAACATACACTTCTATTCTCCTTCCAGCCATCGCATAGTCTTTATTAAGCAGAATATTAAGTTAAATCTGAACAGCATTTATCTCCTAAAATTCAATTTTTCTGAGCATACGTCAGATAAAGTCCATTCCATCTTCTGTCTGACTTTTAACTGCTTGCTAATGCAGTATGTATTGCAAACTGCATATGGTAGGAAAAAAATGATGGGGTACTCGTCCGGATTCAGAATAAGGCATCCAAAATAAATTTGAGGAAAATGACCTTAATTCAGCAAAGTGCTTCAGCTTTAAGCATGCAAATAGCCAATGAATCACATGCTTAAAGTAAGATTCATGTATGTGCTTCTTGCTAAATTAGGCATAAATTATGTCTACATATCAAACAGGAGCAAAAGCCCAGTAAAAAGACAAAACAAAAAAAAACACAAAGAAAAGATAACCATGAAAGCTTTGGTTCAGAAGCAATGCTTTCTCAGATGTAACACAGTCCACATAAGGTCTGTTTTGTTTTTACTCTGTCACTTTATTATTTATTGCTCAGTATCAAAAGGAATCAAACTGACATTGATTAAAGGCCATTGTGAGTTGTAGGTAATATTCATATAATTCTTTGAATAGTATGATGCACATTCTAGGGATAAATTGAAATCATAGAAGACTGAAATAGGAGGGAATCACAGTATGACGCAATCATGTAAACAACAGCACATATGTATAGGTTAATACAGATTTTCTTTGTGCACTTGACAGGCCTGATCAAAAGTAGCAAATATTTTAGTTCTAACGAACACTTGAGTTTTTCCTTTGAACTGGTGAATATAAAAAAAATAATCTTATAAAGCAGAGTGGATTAATACATCTCTACTGCGTTTCCTCTTGATCTTTAAGGCTTATCAGAATCCTCTGTCCTCCCACTGAGTTTATTGGTTATTTAGGAAAATGAGGTGAGGAAATGGTCATTGTTTGAACAGAAACAAAAATATTATAAATTGCTGATATACCCACAGAAGATATGAAATCAGATACTTTTGATCAGCCGGGAGGGTGTTTATAATTGGTATAGACCACTTATGTTACAAAGGACCACATTTCAGCAGTTGACCCCCCTGCAACTTCCTCCTCCGCAATTAAGTGATACGTAAGAGCTGCAAAACGTGTCTCTGAGATGTTGAAGACTGATCTGTTGTGTGAACTTCTGGTCATGTGTAGAGTTGCATTGGATTTCATAAGGCTTCGAGTAAGATCAGCTATTTAAATAGGGCAACCCAACTATTGAGACCTGGGCTTTGCAACACAGATTCAAACTGCCTCGGTACATGGAAGCAGGACTGGTAGCTTGTTTTTAGAAATAGTGTCAACTTTGCAAAGGCCTATACTAGCTTGGCAGCATGTGAATTTCTTCTTGCAGTATCAGGATTTAGGACATCAATTTGGGGTTAATCGCAGTAAAGACTGGCATTCAGGCTCCAGCTGGTCAAACAAGGCATGAATTCCGCAGGGAGCTTTGGGATAGGACTTAATCTCTACGTCATAATACATGCTAAGCTGTTTAAGTGTATTTGGTGCAATTACATCCAATTAAATACTTGGAAATTAGGTTCCTTGTCTTTAAGCATCATAAGGCCCCAGCTCTACAACAGGATTGGCACTGGCTGACTTGTATAATTTGGTCAAGATCCACAGGTCCCACAGACTTCTCTCTGGGTACCCAAAGGTTCATGTGCCCAAAACATGTTTGAAGACGGAGGCTTACGTGGACAAACCAGAACTGTCTGCACAGTCTCACTAGCATGGAGAAGATTTAAGGGATGCTCACGGTGGTTTATGCCAAGGAGGAATTCATGTCAGTGTATTTACTGCTGAATCTGCAAAACTTCTATTTAGCAAATGAGGAAAACGCCTTTGGTGTGTGAACACGATGCTAAGACACTCAGTGCCTTTCCGTCTCGAGTTCTGGATGTTGATAATTACAGACTTCACTTCTATGTGCAGTCTGTCCTTTCCTACCATTTTCAGTCTTCCGGGGATTAGTTAACTGTTCTATTTTTTTATAAATAGGATTAATATATAAAATCTTTTAAGTGCAATAAACACAGAAAAATATAAAATGTTTCAAGCCTGTGGCTCTTTCCCTGCATTTCACCCATTTTCTGTATCACCAGATAAAGGTGCGGGAAACACAGAGGGACGCTTCCAAGCAGGCTTACGAATCGGAGGACCGGCTATTTTTGTGAGCGATGAGAGCAGCCATCACACCCAACATATGCTGAGAGCTTTTGTTCATATACAGAGAAAACAAAGGACACACAAGTTCGCTACTCTTTCATATGGGAAGATTGCACAGAAAGAGAAAGCTGCCGACTTCCAGGGCACAGTGCATTTCTCGAACTGACGTTCACACGGTGTCTCCAAACTGCTTTGTTACGAGACTAAACACCAGGATTAAACGCTTAAACTGATCGGTTGATATCGGGGACAAAACTGTAGAACCACAGCCACACTTTACTACAAGCATTGGACTGTAGTACGAGGACAGTTTGAATGGTATTTTCCCCCCTCCCCCCAAAATACACACTTCAAACAAGAAAGCAGTCCAACAGTTTTCGAAGACACAAGAACAGGACGCGAGTTTAGTCCTTCAGAACAAGCTGTCTGTCTCCATCAGGGTTGTAACAGCCATCTTGTACCAGAAATCAGCCCAGAATTCTTTTATTCCTTACCTTATTCCTGTTAGTATCCAAGGACCTCTCATTTCCCTAGTGGTTTCTGACTATTATGTCTTTCAAACATTCCACTTTTCCTATTTCTTAGTGTTGCTGTGGCAGTCTAAATGTCTTTTTCTTCTTGTAGTTGCAGTTTTCTCACTATTTCCCTGAACATCTGCAAGACAGCCCATCTGGGTTGACACAGTGTGAGATGAGGCAGACAGGCATTGCCAACAAAGGGCTCCTACTGCAGCAAGTGGGCTGTTGAAATCAGATGTTTTCTAAGACGTCTATGGGGACAAAGCCTTTCTTCTTCCCGCTGTATACTTTGATAAAGCCATCGTGTTCCTTTTCAGAAGTAACACAAATCTGAATGCAAAGAAAGTAGGAAAATATTAAACCCTTTGCCATGATCAAAGAGATAAATTATTCCAGGCTATTTATCAGGTGGGTTAGACATCCTGCTAGTTACTTCTATAAGTAGAACAATCCCTTTTAGACTCTCACTGCTTTGATAAGAAACTCAAACTCATATATTTAGAGAGTTACCTTTCCCCTGCCTCCCTGAAGTGCCACATATGCATGAGAGACATTAAAATCGTTAAGAACTTTGTGGTAGATCAAAGATTTTTGAAACTTGAATTATGACTTCAGCTTACTGTAATGATGGTGATTTAGTTGTCTGTGTATGAGAGGAATGGGTATTTCAGATCATGAGCTAGCTGGCTCCCTCAACAGTTGGTGGTGAAAAGTAATCATGATGCCAAGGTGGGTCACTTGTAGCAGCTGATCTGACGGCAGGCATGTTCTCTTTTGCGTGTTTAAGGAGCCCAGGTACTTCTCAGATGCGCAGTGGGTTATGTTATTTACTCAGCCCTTGCACCTACAGGTGTCTGGTTTGGGTACCAAAGTATGTGATCTAAATCCAGCTCTGCAAGCGTGATTGATTGCCTAACACGTATGCCAAATGGAGGCAGTTGTGGTGGAACCATATGATATTTACAATAGCACAAATATTACATTGCGGTAAAGGTTTGCATTTCCTGAAGACCTTTGTGATCTCAGGTATTTCCACTTTAGGTCCCTTCCTGAGACACTTCTGGTAATGGCCAAGCCATTTGAAAGCCTAGTGGTACACGTACTTTAGACTGGGCACTTGAGCACAGAGCCACACAAAAATAAAGAATTGTTTTCAAACGTCTGTGCCAAAGAACTATGTATTTCTTACTAATGAAACAAGGTCAAAAAATAGCCAGAAAACTGATGGTCCTGTTGAGACCAACTCACTGATTTCTCACAATGTCAGTGCCAGGTCTTTAAAGCCCTCTGCCTGGACTAACACTCACAAAGGCTCTGTCTGATAGGCATTTACAGTGTTTAATTACAATAATTCAGAGGGTATGAAATGAACAAAAATGGCTCTAAAGTGTTCCTGGCTAAATCCATTTCAGCATGACTGTTATGAATTGTATAGTGACACCTAAATACCACATCTGAATTCTGGGCCAGCTTGTCCTCCTGTTGTTACATACATAAAATTTACTAGCAACACGGATGCTAACAGAGGGAAATGAAAGGTCGTAAGAAGGAGGTGAAGCTGCTTCATATTTGCCAGTATTCCAGTATTTGGAAATGGCCAGGTGCATCTCTGTACCTGCAAACAAAGGTTTGGAAAGCAAATGGACTCATTAATTTTCTTACTTAAGCTACCTACTTAACACTAACTGAATTGGATCCCTGGGGCAGAATGACTGAGCACACCAATAGAGCTGACATGCAGTTAAAAAAAGTTAATGTATTGTTGTTTGGGCTAAATCACATGGAAAGCGTGGGAGAGGTATGGAATTGATGCCGTTTAGTTTAGCTTCTGTTGCAAAACAGCCAAGCTCATTTGTGTCATGAGTCCCTCGCCCAGCAGCTGCTCCCTTTGCAGTCACATCAGCATTCAAGGCAGGGAGGTGTAAAGCACAGAAAGGTGTTTTTGACTACTGCTAGATGTTGGCCTGTGCCTCTGAGAGAGACAATGAAAACTACAACAATGACAAAAAAAAGCCTGTAAAGAAGCCTGAGACTAAGGATGGCCAAACATGGCAGAGTTTCCAAGAGTGGGAAAGAGCACCTTGGTTGAAAGACACCCCTTCTCGGTTGGTCCCTGCTGCTGTGTGGGAAAACGAGCCTTTGCAGCTTCTCCGTAACTACACCTGGCTCGTTAAAAGGAGTGCCTGACTCCATCACTCCTAACTCCTAAGATGTATACAAGACCTCTAGCCTTTCGCATGGGCCAAAGAATCCCCAAAATAGTCAGATCTCCAGAAGGGACCTCCAGCAGGTCTGCACTGCTCACTAGCCGTGCTGCGTTTCTTGCTTAACCGCAGTTGCTGTGCAGAACATATTGCGAGAACAGAGTGCTTTTCCCTGATGTCTTGTACTGTCAGCAGAATGATTTGTGGACAAAAGGAAAATACTGAGCTTTCTGAACACTGGTTTTCTTTATCTTTGGAGTGAAAAAGGATGGCAGATTTGGTCCTTTTTTTAGAGTTTTTTTGGTTCTGCTGCTGGTTTGAGTGCTCCTTGGTATCAGTGGGAGTGCTCTGCTACAGCTATAACTTTAGATCTTCACTGGGCATGAGGAGTACAAGGCCTTTCTGTAACAACTTCTCTCACTCTACATACTAATACATTGATCCGAATTCTCCCAAATTCCAGATGAAATTCTCTCACACTAATACACTCAGCCTTGCATGTCCCTGTTCCCAGGTGGCAGAGTTTTTTCCCACTCCTTCCCAAGGAAGGGGATGTGTCTGGGGCAGAGCAAGCTTGGCCACAATATGCCACACTTTCCTAATTCTGTGCAACTCAGGAGGTCTCCTGGGGCTGTGGCAGCTCCTGGAGCTTTGCAAAGCCCTGGGGCTGCTCCAAATTCCGCAGTTTCAGACAAGAGGGAACACAACACCATCTTTGGCCACTTTTGTCCTCATCCCCTTTTGTGAGCGCTGCCAAGGATTTCACCCACAAGTTGTAGCCTTAGGATCTGGCTCTTGACTTTCATCGGTGGGTGTAAATCAGGAGTAACCCCAGATAAGTGCATGGTAGTATCCAGAGTTTTGGACTCCACCTGATGAACCAGCTGTTGCTGAGAACTAGCCCTGGTGACAGACAGTAAACATGACGGTTGTGAAGACACAAGGTGCCACTGCTACCATCAGGCGATCACTGTTTTCTGTATCAAATCAGAAACTGCTTAAAATGGCAGCTACTCAGGCTGGCATGTTTTGAGGGGAAGACTGCTGGCCTGAGAAGGTAAGTAAGCGAGCCACTGAGCAGCCACTCCCCAGTGAATATGGTAGCAACACAAGTGGAGACAAACAGTTGGGGTTTTTCCCCTGCACCCTGGCTCAAGAGGTTAATAGTGGTGTAAGCCACAGGGTAAGAAACCACATCTCAGGCTATTTCTCACTCATCCAGAGATCTTCAGAAATAGCTGAATGTGAGATCTAATATTATAAAGTCACCTCCCTCTTCTTTCCTCTCATTTTGTTTAAAAAAAAAAACACCCCAAAACACTAAAAACAAAACAAACAACTGTTTGGATCATGACTGTTGTCTGAACTTGTCAACATCTGCCCTGAGGATGTTTTATCTGTCAGTCAGCCCTGAGCAGATGGGGGAGATGAGCAATTAGGAAATGATCCTTTAAGCTGCACGGACATTAATACTCTCCTGTTCTTCTAAGTCCTGTGCTTTGAATTTGGGCTCAAGTGGCAAATTCTCTTTGTTCAGGAGTAATTTTGAACTTGCTTTAATTTTCTGCAGCTTTCTTTTGCTTATCATCTCTTTACCATATATTTAACCGATCTGTCAGCCACAGACTGTTTCTGATGAAGCAGGAATTTGGTTGTGAAGACAGTACAGTTTCAAGAACTGTCCTGGAGCCTGCAGACAGTGCCAGGTCAAGAGGTTTGAATGCTCAAAACTTCTGTTTGTCTGTAAGAACGAGAGCACAGGGACACTGTGAGTTTCTACAACTGCTGCTGCCCGTGCACTGAAGTTCTTGCCTATGTGGGCGTTGTGGATGGAAACGATAAGTAGTTCAGTTTTTATACCCATTCAGCCATAGTCCAAATGATGATGACAGGTTTTACATCAGCTGTTTCATTAGCTCTTTGGACTGAGAACACCAGCTTGTTTTACCTATGGCATTTATTTAGGGTTTTAAAGATGACTTGGACTAACCTGGATGCATAACGGGCTGTGCCCATCATTTGGACTCTTGCAAAACTTGTGTGCCACTCAGTATCTCTGAATGAATGGGGACACCCACCCCTGTTCAGCAAGACTGACGACAATGAAAATCAGAGATAGCTGGAAAAAGACCCTTTTCACCTTCAGCCTAGCTGTGAAGTGCAGCAGTTATACCTGCGGAGCACATGAGGTACTACAACATCACTTTCTGTGCTGGGTTTGTGTTTTAAGTGATTCAATCCGAATGCATAAGTCATCATGATGCAACTGATTTTCAAAGGCAGCTGAGTCATGCTCTTGGAAGTTGAGCTCCTTTTAGAGTATCCCAGGATGAAAAATGTGGTGGCATAAAGTAATTGCAAGGCAGTGAGGTGAAAGGCCAGGCAGCAACAAAGCATCCAGGCTAATCAGAAGAAAACCTGAGACAGGTGGAACCCCCCGGGCTGGAGACCTGGGCTGCAATCCTGCCTTGTTTAGCCTTACCTCATGGATATATTTAAGCCCATTCTCAGGCTCTCCTGGAGTGGCTGGATCACATCTGCACATAGCTGCTAATGTACATGTGCCTAAAAGTCACTCTTTTTGAAATTCATGTGACTGGGTGTTGGGATAGGAGGGAAGTTTGTCCCCTGAGCCGTGGTGCCGAGGGGACAGCAAGGCTGACAACTCTGGTTCAGAGGTTGTGGCCATCACAACAGCAGTGGCCTCTTTGCAGTCACTGCAGAAGCTGGCTGGGAGATGCTTTCAGTAACAGGGTTAGTTTACATCAGTGACATTTATAAAACACATCCATCGCAAAATGGATCTGTTGCACTGACCTTTATGTAAACTCACAGTCCACATCTGGATGAGGCAGGGAGTTTTTGATTGCCAGCCTTGTTACAAATGTCGTGGTTTGGGGTCATTTTTATTGCACAAGATCACTTGTGCAATTTAAAATCAATTGTGTTATTTAATCACAAAAAGCCCAACTCTAAAGTGTTTTGTATTAGTGTGACTGTAGGCGTCAGAGAGGCATCCAGTGAAGGATGAGTAGGGTTTTCTTTTTAAAGAGGTTATTTCCTTTTTTTAAGTAGGATGTTACAAAAGGAGTGAAAACAGATATTCAAACGATAGATTATTATGATTTCTTTTAAAATGAGGATGACCAAAAACGTTAGAGGCATTTTGAGAGATGTTTTTCCAAACATTGATGATATATTAGGTATGGTGATTTTTTCTTTCGTGAAAAGAGGTCAAATCAGAGCCTGTAGTCATGCAAAGAAGCATTTGTATAATATGTAGTAATGAATTCAGGTAGGCTAGAGCAGAAGTTGCAGGCCGGAGAAAACTTCGTATATCCAAGTGACAGTACATTCAAGAGTTGGAAATTCTGCAGACAGTATTGTGCGTGAGACAGCTTAAAAGCACGGAAAGCCACAGAAATTGACTAGTTTTGGTTTCCCTGTTAATAATCTTGCATTACTGATGTCAGGGGCTGTGTCTGCCTCCCTCCCACAGATTCCTGATTGAGCCCTGTGGTGCCCAGTCATCTTCTGAATCGGTTTCAGGACCCACAAATCTGTCAGTGAACCCTAAACTTCAAGATGTTGATGTCTCTGAAGCAGTGTACTTTTTCTCCCCCAGGCTGGGTTTCATATTTCATAATGAAATTTTCAAGGGAACCTTTGTGAAGACTACCTCGTGCGTATTGCTCAAGATGTTGTGTTGCTTTTTCCTCAGTCCTCTCCTTGAGTATTGTTTTTGCCAGAAAGGTTTGCATGAAGCTGAAGCTCAAAATGTTATTCCCAGGGTGTGAAACTGCCAAGCGATTCCAGAGAAAGCCTCGCCCACAGTGCTTCAATCTTTGAAAATGCCTCTGCTTGTCTGAAATGGCTTTTCTTAAGGTAGTCACGTGGCTTTGTTGATGTGAATATATTGCCTTTTGCCTTACAAGAATAGACTCTCTACCTGGGATCATTCATATAAGGCACAAAGGGGATAGAGAACTGCAATATTAACCACAGATGGTATCAAGCAATATAATGAAAATTCATATTACTCTCACTGGATAAGTTTTTCTGTTGGCATATCATCCTTGCCTTTGTTGTCTGAATGGCTCTGGACCCGCAGGATTTGACCCAGTGAATTAAGAGCATAAAATTGAGACAATTTGCCATACTATAGTCAGAAGAATTTATTACACCAGTTAATGAGTTTTTCTAGCTAAAGTGAGACTTGACAGGAATTGGTAGCAATGAATAATCTCCCCTTCTCGCTAATCTGGAACAAGCCAGTGCTTTGCACGTGGTACATATATTGCACTCACAGCACTCTGGACACTGTGCCCAGAGACAGACAAAATGGCTGGTTACATCCCCCAGAAATCCCCAAATAGAACAAAAAAAGCCCCAACCCAGAATTCTGCCAAACTTTTCCCAGAAGTCCCATTCAGATGACTTTTTTTCTTTTTATGTCGTCCCTATTGCACCCCTCTCTCTGCTTCACATGGAAAACAATAGGGAAATAAAGGACAGAAAATAAAAGAAATGGCTGAAGAAGGGAAATCTGACCTTGGAAATATAAAATAAATTTTTAAAGCAAAAAATTCCCAATAGCAATTAAAATGTTTTTCATAATAAGAGTTTTTCCACAGTGAAGACAAAGTTGTTCTGTTAAAAGAAAAAGAAAAAACAGACAAAAAATCGAGCCATTCAGGCAGTGATCTCCATCGCGGGCACACGTCCCATAGGCTAGGTTCGGGAGACCTTGTGCTCCTGTCCCCATGCTGCTGCTATACATTAGCCCTATGCAGGCTGCCAGCTCTCACTGGGGGCTATTACGGGGGGCTCAAACCCTGTATGGAGGGGCAGTGGGAAGCAGATGAGTGTCCATGGTCTCACTGTGACTGTCCCACCTGGAAATTACTTGAAGCTACTTGAATGTCCCCTTCTTGCATAATTTCTGTGAGGGTAAAGTGGGATCTGTTGGCTCCACTCCTTTCCTCTAATCTCTCTGCATTTGAGTGTTTGTTCAGTCTGATCTCTGCCCCATTTTACACCAAATATTTTTTTTTCTTCCTCTGAAGCCACTCCCAATGGAGTGAGGTCCCAACAGCATTCACATTCAAGCATTTGTGTGCGTTTGAGATAGAGATGAATAAGTTTACTAAAAAAGAGGAAGTAGTAGACAGACACGATGGATTCATCCCTTTCTTTACCTCCTGCCCTACCAAAGACAATGATGCCCTCCTGACTGCGAGCTCCCTTGCGAGCCTGTTATGAAATAGGGACAATAGGAAGTTCTTGTGTTTAGATGAAGCTGCCAGACCTGCCCACTTGGAAACTGTGGCTTTGTGAGAAATGAGACAAGAAACTGGGCCCTAACTGTTTTCATCGGCAGCCACACTGACAAGAAGGGATTCAGACCTTGACCATTCCCTCATGCTGGCACACCATATTCCCACACTACCCTTTCCCCAATCTTTGCCCTTGTGTATTGCTTATTCTAGAGCACAAAGGGTGCAAAACCTCTCATTCTGCTTTGGTAATATTTTTTTCCCTCTGTGTGCACATACATAAACAATAAAAAGAGTTGCTGGGTAAAAAAAATTAAAGCACTTTCTCTCTTTATAGCTAGTTCAGGGCCGTCCAATGTACTATGTGTACAGGAGGAATTAAAATATATTCTTGTCATTGTGTTGCTGTGCCTTCCTTAAAAAGCTGTGTATACCCAAGGATTGTTAGCACTTGTATGTTTTGCTACGCCACAAGACAGCAGCAGCAAAGATGTAAGTTATTGTATCCACCAGTGGAGTGAAGTGTTACAGAAGTTCTGCGTGGAAAAATCTATGGCCCTGAAGTCCACCCTGATGCTGACTTCTGCTCTACTGTATGAAAATCAGTGGCTGTCCAGGCACTGTAAGGCAATCAATTCCTGGTGATGTGACATCAATTGCCAAAGGAAAGGAAATACCAAATGAGGTGGAAGAACATTGGGCTTCACAAGATGCAGTAAGAAAAATCTAGCTTTCTATTTCATCCAGGTGTCAGAGAACTCAAGCTGTGCGTCACCCTTAGCCGTCCATCCCCCTATTTACATGAGCTTATGGCACAAACCTGACTGTCCCTTCATGCAGGTTTTGAGCCATATTCTTCTCTCACTTTACCCCAGCAAGCATTTATAGCAGCATCACAAGACTTGACACTTTGATGTATTAAATATCTGGTAAAAATTGTGTTAAAAATCACGTTTAAAATCAGATCACCGCATAATGGTGGCCATGGCTTTTGCCTAGTGAATCCACCTGAAGGACACAAAGTAGAAGGAGCTGCTGAAAGTACGCCAGGGTGAATGGACCCTGCAAGTCCTCACTGTACGTGGTGTACTTTAGCTCACAGCAGCACTTCTAGTTTAGAATAAATTACAGCCTGTAAAGAGGGTGTGTAAGTGGCAACACAAGCAATTAATGATTAAATATACTTTGCAACTGGTGAACAAGAGTTAAATTTAAGATTTACGGCTTGGTTTGATGCTGTCTTAACCTGCTCCTGCTGAAGCCAAAACAATGAGCTGTGTTTAGATCTTTGGTAAGTTAAGGTGTAGGGAGGGAGCCACTGTCTTTTATTAGGTTATCTCTAATAGTGAAGAGAAAAACAGATCATTTTTCAGGCACACAAGGTCTGCCTCTAAGACTGTGTGTTCTTCAAGCTGTCCCTCTGAAGTCAGTAGGAGAGTGCATAACATGTGAAGTATCTTTATGAACGCCTTTGAGACTGAAAATTTAGGCGACGTTAGGCAGGGAATATATGTTTGCACAAGTCCAACACTGCTCTTAACTGGCCACTAGACATTATTACTGTACAAATAATAAATCTCGTAGTAAAACTGCAGTGAACAGCCTCTTGCATGACTTTCCCTACAGTCATTGGTCAGACTGCTGGATGTTCAAGTCCAGCGGGGATCCGACACAGGGGAACTTACCTGGTTCTCTTTCAGAGTTATCTGTCCCTGTTCCTTACAGCCAATGAATGTCCTGATACACCTGTAAATCTTCTCATCATGTTGCACTCTTTGAACAAAGTTAGCAGGAAAAAATCCAGTTCTGTCATCAATTTTCCCCTGTGGAGAAAACATAGTTAGAAGGAGATTGATAACTTTAATACTTGCAGCTTTAATACAAGTTCAGTATTGAAAATAACATTTTTTTCCCCTTTAGAAAGAAAACAGATACAAAATAATTAGCACATACCTTCCACCAGTCTTCATTGGAGTCTTCCAGAAGAGTGATCATATCCCCTGGCCTGTAATTAGAAGAGGAATAGTAGTTAAGATGACTCTTAATTGTTATGCTGCATCAGCTTCCACAATTACTTTCTAATAGGAAGGTGGTCCTTTCTTGGTCATTTTATCTGAGCATTTGCTGCAAGTAGACTCAATGAGGCAGCAAGGTTTTCTTCGGTCGTACATGGTAATGTAGAAAGAGAGTCTCTGTATATTGGGGCTAGATCTTTATTGTGATACAACATCTGTGAATGAAATTTTTGCTTCCTGTTTAATATGAAACTGTTTAAAATACAGTCCCTATTTGTTACAGGCATTATCGTGTTACTTCAAGACATTTCACATTGTTGGGACACACCACTTTATCATCTGTGTTTTCAAGCTGTGATTGCAGAAGGAAGGCAGCAGGAAAATAGTTCTATTTAACTGACAAAGGCAATTAGTCAGCAGGGATATAATTCTGCCCAAGAATATCTTTTTGATTTGAATGGGACATATTTACCTTTATAATGTGTGGTGCAGGGCTGTAATTGCTAAGTATCAGCATCCAGCTGACTAGTTCCAAAGCAGAGCTGGGAGAACAATTTGGCTGGAAATGCTAATAGCAAAATGTGCTGAGCTGATTTTGTGCAGGTAGTTGAACAGTTATTTGACCTCCTTCCTCCCATTGGTGGCACTTCATCAACATTATTATGTAATTATAATAGCACTGCGTTGTAGAAAGTAAGTGGCAGCCCATTTCCAAACAGATTAACCTCAGAAAGGTCCGTCTGCTTGATAACAGGCAATTCTTTGATCTTAATAAAATTGATGGTTGACCCCTAATTATTCAGTTTTCCTTGCATTCCCTGTTAGGCTCGCTGTATTGTTGAGGTATCAGCACAAGAGCTTGCAAATGCATCTGGAGCATGTGATGGATAATGGGTTCAACTTAATGGGCTCTTTCAAAGCACACATAGAAGATGTGGACCTGTCGAGGATGGAGCTGGAGGTAGGGGCAGTGGTGGGCCTCTTTGTTCCACTTTCCAAGTGGTTATCATTGCTGCTGACAACTGGAGAAACAGGTATTTAGTCTTCTAACACTGCGTGATCTGAACCAGTTTGCCAACTTTCACAGAAAGGCGCTATCAGTAGGGCAACAGGGTAGGATTTTCCTCAAGCCCTCCTCAGGAAGCTGTTCCAATGTGTTTGGAATAATTAAATGTTGCTGAGGTGAGAAAAGATGCTAGAGAAAAAGGACAACTTGGTATCCCATCAGTAAAAGATTTCTTCCATGGGAAAGGACATCTGAATCCCTTATTACAGTTAATATTTAATATAAAACACTTAATGCGGTTTTGAGGGAGCCCTTCTTGCCACTTCAAAGTAAACAGGCTGTAGCACAATTGGAGCCCTTACACTGCAAGGAAGAACACTTTCAACAAGAAGGATTTAAAGAGCCCCATCCTCCAAATACCCTTCAGCCTGGTTTTTAGAAAAATAAATAAGAAAATATAAATTTATTTGGCTGTCAGAGAAAAATGGCAACTGAACCTAAACTCTCTCCGCATCAGTAGTCTGAGCACTGAGATTTTTAGGTGCAAGATCTACGGATTTTGCTTTCTGACATTTTTAGCACAGGGCTAACGTAGATGTGTCTGATCTCCAAAAAGGATTCAAAACAGAAGTCCCAGCTGGACTCTTGCTTCCTAGTCTAAGGCTGCTAATCCCTGAAGGGGGCAACCTGCTCTGTGTTCACTACTGGTTGAAATCACTCTCAGGTCTCATCTTTTTCTTCTGTAAATCACAGCCCTGGATAAGTTGTCTGCTCTACATCAGTGCTGTAGATTTCAGTAGGTGGCAAAATAGGCGCTCATCAGCCACCACTGGTGATCATTGTAGGTCCCTTCCAACTATTCTAGTCTAGTCTAGTCTAGTCTACTCCTAGTCTAGTCTAGTCTATTCATAAGAGCGTGTGAAACCTGTGTTTTTTTGCCTCCAGGATTCTCTACTTACTGTAATATAAGGCCTTCCCTTAGAATAAGCATATTACTGCAATGTCCTACTCTACTTATGCCAGAGTTTTGGAAAACCTGACTGGCTGCTCCTGCTGTTGAGGAAGAAATCAAGGTTGTGGGAAGTACTAATTGCTGCTGAAATCAGGGCTAACACCTCTCCACTGCAGTAATCTACCACCCATTGCATCCCCTCAGAGGTGAGCTGAGATGTCCAGAAATCTCCCCTAACTCTACTTCCCAGCTAAGCTCCTTCCACTGCTACTTGCCTTCATTATGTTAGGGTTGATCAGTGTCCAACCGGTCCCTGACTTAGGTTCCCAGGACAGTGCTTGTCAGTCTTGACAACATCGCTATGCTGAACCTACCTCCAGCAACTCAACTATGTTAAATGAAAATTCTTGCAACTGAGCTGAATCCTGCCTGGCTCAGCAGTGACCAAACAACATCACTCGCTATTTGGCGTCCCTTATGAAACATGTTAACCCACATATTACTGAATTTCTAGCTATGGGACAAACAACGCTGTTGTTGCTGAGTGACACTAGTCTAAAACCTGTCTGGTGGTCTCTGTAAAGAGCCTATTAGTCATGACAGTCCAGGTTGCAGACCAAAGGTTTTTTTTTCCCCATGAGGGACAGGAGAATTTTGGAGAATGCTGTGTTTTCTGGATTGCTATGTCTTGATGAGGATGGTAGTCCAGTGCAGGCTTGTCTGAGCAGTGTTCCTCTTCATGGAACAAACATGCAAGCTGGAATACATGAGCTTGCTAGAGGAAATGCACAGTGGAATCCCTCAAGCAGAACATCTAGCAAGTTGCACTAAAAGTCACTATACCCTGTAGTCATTTCCTGAAGAGCTGACATTCCTAAAATAATGATCAGGAAATGCCATCAAAGCAGAATGATAGGGAAGCTTGTAATTTCTGCCTTACATCCCACCCATTAGTTCCAGAGTGATGAGAAGTTATAGCTGGGAACAGGAAAAAGGCTTTCAGTGAAGGACATGCTGACGAGAGGGGCATTTCTATGGCAATTCCCTAAATTCTGTGCATATTTTGACATAGGGGGTGCCTTGAAAAGAGCTGACACATTTCATGACAAAAGCTCTAGCAAGACCATGCAAAATGTGAGAAGCACAAGTCAAACTAATTGCACTAAAAGATGTCCTTTCACTTTAGTGGGCTTGGATTAGACCTTGCAGTGTTAGCAACTGATGAAGAACCAAGGAAGGAAGCGTTAAAAAGTATAATTAACAAGGTTCTTTTGCAAAGCTCAGAATGCATCTTTCTCATGTGAAAACACTGTCATCCAGCAGCTAGACATCGTTCTCTTTTCTCAGACATAACCTGAATGTGAGGGACAATCAAACCGGACTGGCAAAATGTTCAGCATTAGCATGAGAGATAGTAAGGAATTCCTAGTTGAAAACACAAAGCAACTGAAAACTGAATATTTTCTATCTGAAAGCCATCTCCTAAAGTCACGTGTTTTTGAAACTTTTTATCTATTGTGTCTTTGCCAAAAAAGTTGGTCACCAGCTTTTCATCTATGAGAATATCTTTGTATCTACAAGTGGATACCTCTATAAAAAATGTTTAGTAGAAATGTCAGAATGAACCCTCCCTCCCCCAAAGTCATATACAGCCATATGACCCGCAGTTCGCATGGGTCAAATCAACTAACAAATATTTTGGGGCTTTACCTCATCTCCAAGTCTTCATTTTCTTGTGGTACAAATTTGTACAAGGCAACATAGGTGTTCATTTGTATCGTGCTTTTATAAAATGGTCCCTTTAAGAAAAAAGAGAAAGAGAAAATTTTAAAATCTGTCCTGTACAGGAATTTGGTTCACTTCATTAGAGACTGAGGAACCATGGCCTGATCTTCAAAGGAATGAGCCGGAATCATCTCATTGCTTTTACACCTTGGAGGACTATGGCCCAGACACATTGTGAGCCACTAAGGCAGTAACTATCTTCATTTAAAAATAAGATTCTTTGAACCCCAAGATCAAACTCCAGGCTTGCAAAGAACACAAGCAGAAACCTACACAAGTTGGTCTTTCGGGTGAGATCTTAAAAATAAGTCTACCTTTTGCTCTCTGTTAACGTATGACTCATGAGGCCAGTAGTGTATCAATGGCATTATATAAGGTGTCTATTATACAGTCCTTGTTACAGATGGAGCTAGAGTTGTACAGTGCTCAGGTCCAAAAAACAGGGTGGGAAAATCACTTTCTTAAGTAGAAAGCTGCTGGCTTCCCACAGAGAAGACTGGCTACTCTCTGTCCTCACTTTCTCTACTGGTAATCTGGAGAAAAAAAAAAGCCCCTAAACCAAACCCCAAATAATTTTCCAAATCAAATCTGTGATTTTCATATTACTGCAGTTCTATTCTAACGACATGGTCTCCACACTGGACCTTTTGTGTTCACAATATCAATTTGTAATAAAGAGAAGAACATAAAAGAGACCATAACGGGTAAATCAAAGAGCCATCCTGTCCTGTATATTGCTTCCGACTGTGGCCAGTGGCCCAGAAATGGTATAACAACATGACAGTCAAATATTGATGCTTCTCCAGATTAGTGCCCCAGCAGACCTACTCGAGGTCCTCAGCTATCTATAAACCCAAGACTTTTACATGACTTCCCATTCCCATTGCATTCTCACAAAATTTATGCCCATACCGGGGAATGTATACTTTTTGGTTCGTCTCCAAAGTGTTCTGTGCCATTTTCGGAGTATGTAAACACTGAAATAAAGCAAACAGATGACATTTTAGCAGTACTTTAAGACTTTCCACCTCAACAGGATCAGCTTTATTTTGCTAATCTCTTCCCTTTGCCCCTTATTTTCTTTGATCCCTTGTGCTCTCCTCTGAACCCTTCTAGGTCCCCCCAAAAACACACATACCACAGGCACATGGCACAAAACAATCTCTGTCCCGAAAACTTTATAATTGTAACAAATAAACCATTTTGATCAGATGGGTATACACAAGTACAGCACTGGAAATAGAACCTAGGTCCCCTAATTGCGTTACTATTTAAAGTCCAGGAGCCTTTTACTCACACTGAATGCTGTATTTTCATGTTTCATGTTTAGGATGAGCAGTATTTCCTTTTAAAAGAACCTGCAAAACCTGATGATCATATATGAGCAATATTGCGGGATGTTTGTATGCAAAACCCCTTCTTTCCTCTTCAACCCTCTATCGCTAAACGTTTGATAGCCACCTTTGATCTCTCTCTGCAGTAGTCCCTGCCTGGGGGGCACTGGATACTCTGATTTTATAGGAGGTACCTGTATTACTTTCAAATCGGGATGGGTTATCTGAGACGCAGGCCTGTATGTGTGAAAATTTGCTTCCTAGTTAATAAATCAGAAACTCACAGAATAAGACAATGGTCACAGTGCCTATCATACCTGATATCTAATCAGTTACCGTCTATTGTAATTGCTTCATGAGCTGACTGATGCCTGTCCTCATTTATCTCCCTAGAAAAACCACAGTAGCTTTATTACATTGACTGAATTCTCCCTTCACATTTTAAGAATTGCCTGGTTTTTTGCTTCTGGGTAAAGTCTGAATATGATTTTAATAGCTGGAGTCTTTGAGCAGCCAGAACCATCAGCATCTTGTCCCACCATTTACCTCTGGAGGTGTTTTGAGCAGAAGCTGGATTTTGTAGTCTCTAATAATTTGGAAATCTTCAAAATGGTAATACGTAGCAGACTGATTGTGTGTTTTTTCTTTTTGTTTCTCTGTGATACACTTGCATGTGTCCAGGGGAGAGAAAGTGCCAGGGAACACTTAACTGCTGAATTTCTTTCCCCTCTTCTCTTTCACTTGCTCACCCTTTCTTCCATTAACGCATATTTCTCTGTCTATTCTACACTATAAATGACAACCAAACAAAGAGTCTTTGAAGAAGTTTTATGAGTTTAAGTAAGTATGAGTATAAGTAAGGTTCCTTGGTAGTAGGGAGTTGTACATAGACATTGAGAAAATGTAGTGTACTTGTAATAGAGGATAGCTAAAACGGCAGCCAACAGAACACATGAGATTTTGTACAAAGTGACACGCATCCATGAGCACACACAAGTACACATGTTCTCTGATAAAATGAAACACAATGCTGTAGTCATAAATGTAAAAAAAAGTGTGAATGTGAAGACAGTACGTGAGCTGATACCTGCAGCCTTTAACCTGAAAATCCCCCAAGTTGTGTCCAGGTGGTCTGACTGCAGCTGATCTGGGGGCCTCACTGTGCCCCTCACCAAGTCCTTGTTGTAGAGGGACTCTGTCCCTGCCAACTGTCACGACTACCAGAGGGACAACCTTAAAAATACAACTAATTTCCTGTATCTTCTAGTATAGGGGTATATGTATATCTGACATCTGTATAAAGGGGTGTAAAATGCTGCCATTACAGTCTGGCAGCGTTTAATTCCTACTCAAATTACTATGCTTTGGCTTTGGTGTCCAGAGGAAAAGGCGTTAGGGAGGCAAATAGAAAAAGTTTTGGTGAATAACAATTTGTGTAACCAGGGGCATTTTGGACTTGCAGAAAGTCAGTCACCAGATGAAGTGGAAGTATTTCAGCATCATGTTTAGAGCAATTTCTGCTTGGTGACAGAAAATGAAGCTGAGTTACTAATGTACAGCCTCATGAGCTGTGGAGCTGACCCAGGAGGTGGGGTGGGAGCTGGACTGTATCCTTGTGTATCCTTGTGTCAAGAAGTGCTCACCAAACCTGGGTTTGAAGGGAGGACATCCCATATTTGACTCGAGGGGAAAGGGCTCAAATCCCTGTTAATAACAGGCTCATACATGTCACTTAAAGTACATTTTATCTTGCGGGACTTCTGTTACAGGTGGCAATTCACAGCAGTGAATGAGTATAACTGGCTTAGAGGAGGCTGAAGGCTGGAAATTAGGTATGCGACCTTACAGTTGTAAACTAGGAAGCTTTGCTTCACAGTAGTTATGCCAGAGCCTGAATGAAAGAATCTTCCCTTGAAGTTGTTGTCATAGGAGTCTATAGGAGTGATTACTTGGCCACACATGTGCTGGGTCCTTTCACCCCTCTAGAGGCTGTGTCTTTTCTGCTGTTTCCCTTTAAGCAAAGAGTCTCAAATGGACATTTTCCTAAAATCTTATTTGCAGAAAACAGTTTTTTAGTGGGGGAAAAAAAAAAAAAGAAGAACCGGAATGGACCTGATTCATCAAGGCATTAATGTGGAACTGCCTAAAGAGGCGGTGGACAACTGAGGAAAAAGGAGTGGTGAATCACCCTGTAACAACATTTTGAATTTACTTTGTTAAATTTTTAATCTCTGTTTAGCTCATGGTCTCTGGGTATTACTATGAGGCACTTGAATCTGAAGGCCACAGAGGTACGTAGTTCACGTCTCCACACAAACAGAAATCCATCTATTTTCGTATTTGTTTGCCCTAGCAGCAACAGACAAAAAAAAAAAAAAAGAAAGCAGGGATTTTTACAGTCTGAAAAGGATTTTACCATTTCCATAGCTTGTGCAAACAGTGCGGGCAGTTTATTAAAAATCTACCAAGGGGAAATTTTTGGAGTGACTGATGCATAATTTATAGACTGAGCCTCTGAAGGATGGATTGTAAAAAAGCCAGTGCTGATCAAAGGAATCGTTAATGTGCTGCGGAAGTTATTTGGAGGTTTGACACATGCTGAGTTTTTAAACTAATCTCTTTGAGTAAGTTCCGTGAATGCCTCTCAGTGCATTCAGTGAATACAGATCTCAGACAAAAAAGTTTCTTTGGGTTTCAGAAATGAAACTACTGATCGAGAATGAAATATAAAGTTATCTGAAAACTCAAACAGGGCCAAATTAATCTCAGGTGGTCAGGATTAAACAATGTGAACCAGACGGAATTATTTGTCTTTAACCAGGTCAGGTCAACTTGCATTTGCAAAACAGAACACCTAAAAAATGTGTCAGGAGAAAGCATAGCTGGGATGTTCAGAAAATGAGAGGGAGGAAATGACCGAACACAGTGAGGAAAAGTGATAGGACCAGGAAGGGAGGGAAGGAGTAAGGAGGCAGCATAAAATGGGAATGGACAGCTGAAGCCGGCATTTCACATACATGAATTGCTAAGCATGTAAGGAGCACTGGGGGTGCTATGAAGAAGAAAGCTATGCTCACTCTGATTCGTTTTTGCAGTGTATCTCTCATGTGAGATTCAGCAAAGCAGCCTTCAGGTGCTGCCAGAGAAGTTGCTCTGCTGGTTTGGGCCTGAAGTTTTGCTTAGTGCTCAAAACCCCTTCGTACATATCGATTCCCTCACCACAACTGAATTCAAGAACAGGGTCAGAAATATCATCCCGCAGTGGCTGAGATTTCGTTACTAAGTTCTCAATTGATATGATGGTCTTGAAATCATACCAATGCTGTAAAAAACATTATTCTTGTACTGCAAAGCAGAAAAAGGAATTGGGTTATTAATATTACTGGGCACATACTATAGTTATACTGAGAAGCTGCAATTATAATCAGGATTCATTGTGTTGGATATTTTACAGACATACGGATATTATATGATTCATTTCCTGTCCCAAAGACAGTATATAGAGACATGTAGACAAGTCAAACATATGGAAAAGAAAGTATTAGTTCTGTTCCACTTTGCCAATGTGGAACTGAAGAACGCTAAGTGATTAGTCTACAGTCATGTTCATGAAGCGCAGGAGATAGGGAATGGACCTGAACCAGTGTCAGGTCCGGACGCAACAAATTAAGATTACTGGTGGCTTGGAGTTCATCTCAATGGCAAAAAGCATTCCCCAAATTCTTGCACCAACCACATGCCCCACTCACCTCCCACTTTGAAAAACAGAATGCTGCTAAAACATGGACATGCCATAAAAAAAACACCTGAAATAGGTTGTACACAGGCCTATATATCTGAAGATGGTATCCTGGCCTGGCAGCACTCACCGCTGTTGCTGCGTTTCCTGCTTATGTCAAGGGTGCCTGCAGAGCTATCGCCTTCCTCAGGAACTTCTGCCAGGTCAGCTGTCTGCAGGGACAGAAAGATCAAATGAGATGGGATAAGCCAGTAAAAGCGAGCAATGAGGTAAAATAAGACCACACAAGAGCCTTTGGGGAATGCGGTATTTGGGTGCTATCAGAGCAGGGCAAGTCAGCCTAATGGGATTGCAGAAAACATTGTATCTGGTGATGCACAACAAATACCTACTTCACAGGGAGCAGTGAAAGCCCAGAAAGAACTCCAGACCAAGTTTACAGTCCGGAGTACAAAAGATTTCTGCAGTACAAAGTAAAGTGAAAATTAAGGAACAAAAGATTATGTTAAACAATGTGGTTCTCTGTATAAAATAGAAGGGGCTTGGGGGAATTTGTAGATCCTGCAGGTACACAAAATAGCTATCTACCAAGGAGCCTGGACATTAATTGAAACTATTGACTATTAATTTATTAACTCTGCATACATTATTCAGTAAAATAACTGTAATGTAAGGGTGATTTTATTTCTGTTAACATGCTGTGAAAGAAGAAGCTGGAGTGGGATGGAGTTGGTGAAGTCAGTCTTTAAATATCTGCCCTCACGTTCTTTTTAAACAGTCATATGGCTGCCATGGTTAGGGAAAAATGAAACCCAAATGTTGTTGTTAGAATTACTATGATTTCTTATTTGAACCATATTAATGTCAATCATGATTAGGGACCCATTGTTCTAGGGTGTAGGAAAACATGGGATGACACAATCTCAAGCCTCAGAAGTATACTCTGCATAAGGCACCAGATTCCTCGGTTGGGTAGTCAGATTCTCCATGTATACTGCATCAGGAACCAGGAGCTGCTCCAAACAACCCTGTCCAATCTGACCTTGTGGAGCTTCAGGTTCTGAACTTTCCACACTTGACTTCTTTCGGGTAAAATATAACCATAAAACCCCCAAACACTGAACTTGAGTCAGGTGCTCTCCTAACCTGAAAAACCGTAAATCCTTATATGCTCCTAAACTTTATTTATTTCTGTTAACAGGATTTCAAGGGACATGGAAGCATTTAGCTTCATTATTCCATGACACTTTACAATTGTACCGTACACATAGCTCTGTCCATTGCTTTGCAGACCTCTGCCTGCGTTACAGGAAGAAAAGCCAAATGAGTAATATTCACTGCTTTTATTCAGGGAGTACAAAATCTGAATTGCTTTATAGATTTTTATATGTTTTTTTCCTTTTACTAGTGTTGACAACAACGCTCTTTTTAGAAACTACTTTGACAATTTATTTCCCCTATCTAGTACATTCCTAGCTACTTCTCCATCCAAGCATACTAACGAACAAGAGGTTAAAAGTGGATTTATGCCACAAGTAACTTGTGGTTATCTTGTTTTCCTTGCTATTTTAAGAGCCTTCTACTTTACTGCTCCGTTATGCCTTGTTTTTAGACTCAGCCTTTTGCAGCAAGTCGTGCTTGTCTTGCATCTTGCACAAATGGGTCACCCCTGGATGAGAAGACACTGCAATAGCAATGCTAACATGGAGTCAGTGTAGAGCATATCTAGAGATTTCCAGTTGCTGGGTGGAGAAGGGAAAGACTGGCTTTGCTGAAACAGTAAGTCCAAGCTATTTTTCAGCTCATTGCTACAGCATGTTCCTCAGTCTTCATAGATAAGCTTCATGATTGCTGATTAGCTTCATATTTTGTGGGGTACTACTGCATATGGGATGTGCAATGACTATCTCTTCAGTATATACCTCACCCAAAACCTCCTGAAGTAACCTCAGTTACATTTAATGATTTTTTAGTCAAGAGCTGTATAAAAATGGTCTAATAGAAATGAGAGGTACAAAGCCGCTTTTGAGAGGAGGTGATCCATGAAAAACTAACAAGAACTGGATTCACATTTACATCACCTCAAGTGACTTTCTGTATGAATGTGGGTTGCAGAAGCACATTTCTGAAGGAAGCAGTAGGTAGTAAATCTGGAGCATATGGACACTTTCTTTTATGGGAAATACAGAATCCGGGCTGAAAAATCACAGTGGGTACGTCCACAGTGCTCAGCCATGTTAAAAATACCTTGGCTAGTTCAGAGGAAGGCAGTTATCTCTACTTTGAGCAGAGATATGAACTGCTGGAAGCTTCATGGCTGCAGAGGCAAGGCATGGCTCCTAGGCTAGTCGCCTTTGCTTTTAACTACCTTAAGCTCTGACCCAGAGCTAGCCTTTTGACAGCTCGGACACCACCTGCCAGATGAAGTAGGATCCTGGGTGTCACCATGTCCCTGGTGTCCCTGGTTGGGTGACATGGCAGAACCTTGAAGCACTCCCCAGGTCCCAGGGCTGGGGCACAGCCCAGCAGCAAAGCCCCTGTGCTGCTGTGCGCCTCACAGCTGCATTGCTGCTTCTGCTTTGAGAAGAGCAGAGCAGCACAGAAGTGAGGATCACTGGGGAAAGACCTTAGCCCCTATGCGTTATTAACTGCACGTGTGCTGCTAGCTCACATGCTCTGGCACATTTTTACCTGGGCTCTGAGGGCTCTGTGTCATGTGCCTGCTCTGGTCACTGGTCAGTGCCTGCTCCTGGCTTACACATCACAGTTGTAAAGCTCCATGGCCCCATTATTTGGATCAGGGTTGTGCCTGCTGCTGGTTTTTATCCTTGTCTCAATCCACAGGCTTGCACTGGCAGAAGTTATGGTTTCACATGCCTGTTTATTCAGCTCTCTAATGTTTTCTATTTTCTGTATGCTGACACGTGTATATTCTTTCTCAGCCTCAATACCCTAGAGAAATTCCCATAATGAACTTGCGTTCCCTGTTCTACACCCACACCCCACCTAGTTATGATCAGCTCCCTAGGGCAAGCTGACACAGCATTCGTGATTTCTACGCCTGAGTTGTCATTCATAATTCAACAGAATGCTTTATTGATTTAGAAAGCAATAATTACATTTGTAGAACTTCTGTTTCAAAGTAAATTAAATAATTGAAAGAAAGAACTGTAATCACAATGCGACAAGTGGTAGAGTCATTTTGTGTTTTAAAAAAAGAATGGAAATTACCAAATTCAATACAAACAAGGGTGGGTAGAGGACATGCCATTTAATAACTCCCTTGCAGATCTCACATAGTTCTTGTTTAAATTTGTCTTTCTTCTTTCCCATCTGACACAAATGGACATCTGTTTAGAGGCCACCTATACCACCTGAGGTTACAGTTCAGCCATGTGAGTGAGCATACATTTAAGTGCCAGGGAAACGTTGTACCAAACATAAACAGATACTAGCACAACTTTAAATTAAACATGTAAGTATTTGTTCTGAGGCCTGCAGATCAAGTCTCATTATGTCTCTGTGCCTGGGATTTTTATTCTGAGGTGAGTGCAGGAGAGATTGTCAGATAGCGTGGGTCTGATTTTTAGACATGACAAACAGCTTTAGCCTCCAGTGTATTCAGGTGTCTGTTTTTTTTTTCTTTGCAGGGGGGAGGGAGTGGGGAGGATGTCTTGGAAAAAAAGAGAGCCTCAAACATAGGCTTTAGTGCCTGTTTATGAGAGGTGAGAGGGTATGAAATGTTCTTTCAACACCATGAATGAGCTCCTGATCTCATGGGCCCCAGTACTGTTGAAATAACAATTTCTGTAAGGAAGAAATTAGCAATTGCTACTATTGAACTAGGTATGGATTTAGCAAAGGCAAGGCTAATGGAACTATCATTTCCCTTGTCCGTCTTCAGCTTTTCTGCCGTGGTCCTGAAGAAAGTGACTTTTATGATCAGAGAGAGTGAACGACAAAGATTACATGAGGTGAAAATCTCCCTGTCTGGATACAACAAGCTGAGCACACCTGCCTTTATTTGGGTTTTGGAGATCTGTGATGCTTCCCTTCTGAGTCTATGCTGGGCAGGGGTGGAGGTACCAGTCCCTTGCCTTGCTGCAGTAGCAGTGTCGTTACGACTTGTACGAAGGGTAAATGCCCACCATCATCAGCAGGCAGGATACATCTGTTCCAGCATGACAGTTAAATATCTCTGTTCTACTTTTATGCAGATATGCAAAATCAAAAGAATATAATTTACTTTTCCAATCCGATAAAATATTATTAATTTAATTTGTATTTTTTCTCTTTTCTTCAAGAGTCATATGAAAGATACTTAAAACCTGAGGTTGCAAAAATAATGGGTTTTCTGGTCTCATTTTGGAAGCTGAGAGTGAGATTCTTTTTTTTTTTTACAGTTTGAAACACAAGTTTTCTGAACTCTGATACAAACTCCTGTGAACAAATATCTGTTGCTCCTCCAGAAACAAAATGGAACGAAGATGTGGGATACTTACAGAGTTTCTGTTGGGAGAGTCAGACCCACTTCCAGAACTGCCCTTTTTGGTTTTCTGGGCTAAGGAAGTCCCAAAGCGGAGAGTTTCATACACAGGGTCAACCTTATTTCCACAGGCTGCAAAAAAAGGAGCAAAACATGCATCAATCCCTTGAAGATATTTCTGGTCATGTTCCTGCTCCACTTGGAGAAACACCTGCCTCTACCAACACAGGGTGTGTGCTTAGACACAAGTTGAGAGACTATCCTGATAAAAAGTGTTTGACAAACTTAGTGGAATTGGCTTTTGCTAGCTATTTTCTGCTGCCTTTCTGGTCCCATAAAGATCATACTCCCCTCATACAGGCTCTTCGTGTTCCCACCTTGTCTCTCTTCACCTGCCATCCTTCTTCTCTAATCATCACTGATGCTGCCTACACTGAAGGTAAGGAAGACAAAGTACCAGGAGGCTTTAATCCATGTTTGCTACTTGTTCCTACCACTGATCTCTTGGATTGCTCTCAACAGAAGATGCTTGAGGGGAAAAACCCTGCATTGTTTCTGAGCATCCTTGTGATATGGGTGGGTCACCACCTTTATCCATCTACCCTCACCCTGAATCTTCCTTGAAAGGTACTGACATCCCCGCCGTGGGGCCATATGGGGTCTGGAGGCAGATGTGAGTAGGTACCTGCTGTTGGGAATGTGCTCCATGTTGCTCAGCTCAGTCTAGGGGTAGACAGAAAGACTACCGCTCCCGGTGGTTTATGTCTGTTCAATTTTCACTCCACTCTCCCTCATAGCTGCCCCCAAAAGTCATCTCCCATGGCAGAGAAATGGATGTCTTTAATTGGCATGAGCAAATTCAGTTCAAATCCTCTTCTACATACTGCATTATTAGACCTCAGCCTCCCTTGCAGTACAAGGCAGTAGACACATAGAATGCAGTACATTTGTAGCACTGTGTAGAAGAAGGGAAATTTTGGCCAAAGTACTGAGAAAATACATGGGATTTTGAATTTTTATGAGAGCAAAGCACACTTTATTTTTTAGCCAGAGTTTGTTCAAAATGTTTCTATTAATTCTCACAAAAAATTATGGATTTTTTTAGGAAGAGAAACTTAGACGAAATCCATGTAATCCACTTTGGTGTTTTGTTTTTTTTTTTTTAAACTGCTGAAAAAAACTAAGTAAATGTCCTCAGACAAGTAATTTTAAATTGACTGCCTAGTTTTGGCTTTCATTTTTTGTACTGCCAGGCTTGCCTGGTAAGAGTACTGGTGGGGAGAAATATTTTCCAACTCAACTTCTCCATTTCAAAAGGTTTCTTTTCATGAATTTGATATTACAGTGAGCAAAATCTGCTCTTGTAAATACTCGGACAATGTGTAGACATGGTCAATAAGGAAACGTATGAGGAAAGTAAGAAGTGTGGATGAAAAGGACAGGCACTTAGCAACATCCCTCAAAAGCCAGACCAGTGGTATGAATGCCTCCCACTGTTTTGATCTCTCCATCTTTTATCTGGTTCTTCCCAGCTCAGACTTTCACCTCCATATTCCAGTGTTTCTTCCCTTTTAATTTCCTACCTTGATCTCAGGTAGCTATTATTATAAACAGGGTAATTGCTAAGAGGTTATATGTATGGGGTTTTGAGTGAAACGCACAATAAACACACCCTCTCCTCTTCCAGCTTTGTATCTTTGAAGTGGTTCCTTTCCTGAGATGGCAGAAGGACATCCAGTCACCGAAAGGAGCTGGAAGGCTGCTGAGGGTAAATACCACGGCTGGAAGTCTGCCGCTGCTGCTGCAGAGCACTGCCAAAAGGAGACTGAACGGAAAAGCAATCAAAACCTACCAATAGGCATCACTTCTTTGATGCAGCCAAACTGTTCATGAATGAGTAGTGGTGAGCTGTAGTACCGTCGAAATCCCTTTGGCTGGAGGGAGAGAAAGCAAAAACAAGTGAAGTGCACTGCAGCCATGATTGACGTAGTAGAAATAGCCTCAGCTCTTTGCTTAATGGCGTGATAGTGTGGTGAGGCTAGAAATGTGCCTCCTGTTGTTGAGTCACTGTGGGGTTTAGAGATCAGAGAATTATTTGATTTTTCTCCTGGAAAAAAACAATTTCCCGTATTTATATGGAAGGAGGGGCTCATTTTCAGCTCCCCTTTTCTTTTGTCTTACACAAAAGCAGCACTAATTAATTGCAGCAGAAGTGCTGAATCATTAGAGGTTCTGGGAAGTTTCCCTCTCCCTTTCTTCTTATGTAATGTGAATTTGCATTGTTTTGTCTTTGCCAAACATGCAGCTATCCTTCCCCAGCCTAACTCCAAATCCTCATGTTCCCACGTATGCACTTGTGAAACCCAAGGAATGTAGAGCCTTTCTATAGTTTTTTCTAAGATTTGTTGTTGACTGACTGCAGCTTCCACTGCTTTTTTGTCTTGTAAGGTCAAAAAACTTCCCAAGTCACGACCAGATATCCCCTCAATGTACATTTGTAGAGAAATCACTATAACAACTCAAGCTATACCACTAAAGAATACCACAATATAGCCAATAACAGTGCCCAATACCATGCTAAAAACTATTCTTAAAAGGTTAAACATTTCCCATTACCTCTCTATTTACTGTCTCAGCTAGCAAATATCTCAGGCAAAGGCTGAGTACCCCAAATGAAGGTACTAACACTATGTCTTTGGAAATGCGCTTCAAGTTATTAGAGATCTACGGATGGTCTCTCAGATTTCCAGTCTTTGCAGACTGTGGAAACTTCCAGTCACAGTGAGGAGGGGAAAAGCCTCATGGAGATGTGCGTATTTTCTATGTTCAGCATACATCAAAAAACATAGAAAACTAGTTCTTTTGCTAATGAGCTACAGTATAGATTGAGAAGGAATGAGGAGACTGACAAATTTGGTTTCTTACAGGAATAAATTCCAGACTCTCCAGCCTCTGTTTGCCCCCAAACTAGATTCAGACACAACATGAGCTAATAAAAATCCCATGACTTTGCTGGATGACTTCCTGCTGTAAAGTTGGCATCTACTTTTCTGCTTTTGTAAACTAGTGACCACAAGAGCTGAGATTGCAATCAAGAAATGTGTGAAACAATTCACGTGATTTAATATTTGGCTTGTCCAAGGCTTGCAATAAGGACATTCATCTCTTCGCAGACCAGCTTCCTATATCAGAATGCCTCACACTAGGGCTACTATTATGGTTTAAATGCATAAAGTTTTGCCTCAGGTGTATAAACAACAATAGCTTTCACTGAATACTCTTGGAGAAAAAAGAACTTCCCCGTGAAAGATGGGTTTTCTAGCTTGCAATGCTTGCATTTTTTCATCATTTAACACAGTGAAACTGTTTGGTTTTAGCTCATATTTGCCCCAGGTGCCTTCAGGTTGCAACAAATCTGCGAAAATCTGAAACATGAATATGTGTCTTCAGTTTTCATATTCCAAATGGTCATTTTTCCAAGTTCTTTTCCCAAGAGTAACCAAAAGAAACATATTCCCAGAGAAGTCATCAAGCTGGGTTCGAACCCTTTCAAACACAGTGTCCTGCCTTTGCTAATAATGAGAGTTTGCTGCTCAGAAGGAGACCCTGGCACTAAGGTGCTGTCTCCATACAGGGGCAGGTCTCCTCCCAGCCTCTCCTACTGAGACGCTGCTTCAGACTCCGTAGTGTCTTACTGTGAAACGTCCTTTGGTTTTCTTTTTAAGATGAATTACAGTTTTTCTTCAAGTCCTAACAGTGGAAAAAAGAACTGTTCATTTGTTAAAGTCCATTGAAATATTTTGACTAATTTATAGCATTCCTTGAGAGATTTGCACTACAGCAAGCACATTTTAAATCAAGAGAACTAATTTTATTACTTAGCTAAATTTGGATTATATAGCTGTATGTTCACATCCACAAAGCAGGCCAGATTTCTGTTTCATTTTTGTTCAGGTTTCTGAGTAGTAGCAGCTGCTCAAATCGATAATAGGGCACCACCTGACTTTACTTTTTCCACCTCAGTAAAGTGACCTCGTGTCAGTTCTGTTAATGCACCAGATAAATGCCAGCCAGGGGGTCAGGCACACAAAGCAAGTGGTTCCAGCACAGGCTGGTGCCTCCCACCGCACTTGCTGCCCTGAGCTGCTCACTTACCAGCTTGCCCATGCAACGCTGTTGTCCAATACTGTCTGCACACTTATGGTGGATGCTCATCTTACAAGCCTTACAGCGCAGTCCGTGCTTAGCGTTTGTCCCTGTGAAACGCACGGAAATGATTTAATTAGACTAAATCAATAGTTTCCATACATTTAACGAATGACCTGAAAGAACTGATGGGGAGGTCAGCTGCAGCAGAGTAAATACTGACAGCATTCTTCGTCTTGACTACTTTTTTTTCTATACATTTACACATGCATTTTCTTTACAGCCTCTCCATTTTAGGCATTTCTCCCCAGGCTCTTCCCTAGGCTATTGCTGCCTTTAGATATATATTGGATTATTGTATGATAGTCTTATCAGCGATGTCTCTGCCTCATGAACATCAAGCAAGACCCCTTTGATATTTTAAAAGGGCCTGGCATGAGAGCCATGCATGGCTGAGGGAGCCACTGAAGAGGCACCCAGGTTCTGGAGCTGCCCTGGGAACCAGGCAACCAGTGGAGGGCCAGGTTTTGTGGGTGAGAGGTAGCTCCAGGGGTGCGTGAGAGGACTAAGCCAGCTCCCTTACAATTGCCCGCCCATGCACCCAGGGACTGCTACTCTCACCTCCCTGGGTCGGTCCTCAGAGGTGCAGGAAGGGTTCCTTGCATGTCCCTGAGTGCGGCAGTGAGGATGCCACGGGTCTGACCTTGGCCTCCTTCACTGGCAGTGGAAAAGTTCAGCGCTGCAGGTAGGGGAGCTCCAGGAGAAATTTTGCCTTACAGAAGTAGACTTCTCCCACTTGGGCAACAGTAGTTCTGCATTATCTTCAAGGTGGACCTACTCTTACATGACAGATCCAAGTCTGTTTGCTTCCAGGCAGGAACAGTCACTCTTATTCATACACCCATAAGACTTCCTAAACTAGGCAGAAGCAGTTAAGCTGTAGCAACTCTTTTATCCCTACAGGACTGTATAAATGGAGTGAGTAAACCACATGTCAGTTCATTACCATCTACTGTGAGAATGAGTAAGACACAAGGTAGTAAAAAACCCCCCAAAAACTCTTGACATTTTAACCAGCCCTCATTAGTCAGACATGATAGGAATATTAGTCAGAAGGATCCTGCATCTGAAAGTACTCGTGTAGCGCTTGTTTATTTGAGTAGTCAATGCCATGTACGTGCCGCTGACTTCATTCAGTGAAATGCTAGGTCTGAAAGAAGCACTTCAGGGAAGGGTTCATCAGGTTGGTGACAAAACCCGAGCCTTGACAGGACCACTTTCAGGGGAAGAGGTCCCTGAAGTGGCCACTTTCAAGCCAGATAGAGGCAGGCTGGAGGAGCTGGCGGAGGCGGTTGCAGTAAGCCAAGCTCACACGTTTCACTCGTGCGCTTCTTGTAGGACAGGGAACTGACATCCTCCCCGCCTGCCTACTGAGACTGCTGGAGAGATGGGGAGTGAATGGGGATGAGTGTGGGGTGCACCCCAGGGACTCCCACGCAGTGGGAGCAGCCAGCACCCGCTCCCAGCTTGTTGCTTGCCCAGCTCCTCTCGGCTGAGCTGATGCATGGCACTTCGCTGCTCGGGTATGTGCAGACATCTAGCCTCATTCCTGGGGTCTCTTTTTTCTAGTAAACACAGGATTTACTACAAGAACATGTCCCTGTTTGATTTTTTTTTTTTCTTCATGGTTGCGCTTGGATTACTATGCTGTGAGGATTTTTTCAGTTATAGTTTCTTTTCAATAACACAGGCTCAAACCAGTACCGACTTCTGCGGCTTTGTGCTTTTATTACTGACACTGAAATGCTGAATCACCCTTCCTCATGGTCAACGACTGACACAGCAAGAAAACAGGACTTCCTCCACATTTTTATATTTTATAGGGCAGAATGGAAAAAAGGAAAATGATATCATGCTTTGCCTATACAACACGTATTTAGCATCAGAGCTTACACTGGCTCTAATTCTCCTCTCAGGCTGGTCTGTACTGGCATAACTCTTACCTGCTTTACCAAGTTACTCCCGAGACTCAGCTGAAAAGGCAGTCAGTCTCACAGTCCTTCCTGCTGTCTGTGTTACACTTTTACAGCCATTTTAGTGTTAACATCACAAGGTGGATATTGGTCCTTACATGTTATAACCGTGTGATCACAGAAGATACACATTTCTCAATACAACTGTGCATCCAAATGACAGGCAAAATGAATGCAAAGTATCTGTGCTACTTTCAAAAATCAAAACCCAACTTCTTCAGAACAGAAAACTACGGTCGTGTGAAAATGAGTAAGACAATAAATTACAAAAGATCAACACTGTGTTTCTATTGCTGAATGCCACTTGTTATCTGTGGGTAGGTAAGTAGTGGCTTCAAAGAGATAAAAAGTATTTCAGCCACACACTTGAGTCTACAAGAAGTCTTTGTACACCAAAATGAAATTCCCTGTAACTACCAAGAGCTTCAGTCTTTAACTCGTTGTGATTTCTAACTACTTGGTTTACTGCGGGACTCGGCAGCTTGGAAATAATTTGCATGTATCTCCCTGCCTCCCACTGAGGAATAACTAAAGGCCTTAAAGAAAAAGCATTTATTCTGTATTTACACTGAAATACCATATCTCAAGCTCTGAAAATGGCATTTCTACAAGGCACATTTTCTTTTTTCCCAAGGATAGTTCATTCTTTGGTTTCTGATCTCCATCACAGTAAATCAAACCTCCTCAGGGAATCGTGGCTAAACTATTTCAAAACTGCATGCTAGAGATTAGAAAACTACATCTTGGCAATGTATCTGACCCAAAAGTTCCTGAGATTCAGAATTGAGGCACAGCCACAGCTCAAATTATGGAGAAGAACAGATCCACATTCAGTATAGGTGTAAATGAGACCATAGTTTGACCCGTTGCATCAGTTTTTGGCCTCCCATGTAAGTAAGCTTGTTGACTTCGCAGCTACCTGAATGCGGCTGGTTTTGGAAGGCACCCTGGTAGTTTGAAATGGGGAGAAAGCAGGCAGAACACGGATCTTGCAAACAAGTTATGTAAAGCCGAGTGAGTACAGTGAGAGTCCTACAGTCATGCCGGTATAAGAGAGGTATTTCACTATGGCTAAAGTAGTGGCAGAGGATATATCAATGTGTTAAATTCCCCCAGAGAGCATGAGAAAGCTAGGAATTTGGTCTTAACATACATTAAAGAGTAGAAAATAAGTGGTATTAATGACTAAATGTAAAAAATTATAATGATGACAATAATAATAATAAATAAATAATAATAATCATCATCATCATCACAGAATGGCAGGGGTTGGAAGGGACCTTTGGAGATCATCTAGTTCATCCCCCCCTGCCAAAGCAGGTTCACCTAGAGCAGGTTGGACAGGAACATGTCCAGGTGGGTTTTAGCTATCTCCAGAGAAGGAGACTCCACAACCTCTCTGGGCAGCCTGTGGTATATTATTATTATTACTACAATACTATACAATACTATAATAATAGTAATAACAACAACTCTGCAATGGGGCAGACTATTTGAGGGGAATTTGTACCATGTCACTTACCTGTTTGATGTTGAAAGCCTGTCTAGGGTGTGCTTATTCCCACTGGGTTAATCTCTCTATAGATTGAAGCACAGGGAAGGGCAAGATTAAGGAGAGAGTTCACGTTTGAGATGGCCACAGCAGTGTCTGGAAGGGGCAGTATTCCTACAAAAGTAGCGAAGCCTGGGATACTAAAACATTCTCCTCAGGGACTTCTGCGGAACACACTCTGATGACCTGCAAGCCGCACCATCACTCTCTAGTTTGCTTTCTGCCCCCCTTAGTAGCCGACAGCCTGATTGCAGCCTACTATTAACAGATTTTCCCCTCTGCCAACCTTAAAGCACAGCTGGAAGCTACTGTTATAAAGTACTCACTCAGATGTCTTAGCCCACCTGGAATCATTCCACTTTGTGGTGGATCAGAAATAGAGGAACTAAAGGCTTAGCAATTAAGTTAAACTTGGAGTACCCTAACTACTTTTTTTCTCTGGTTTTCATTCAAAGGGGGAGTAGACTAACAGCTTTGATGGACTTTTTGTTATTACCTTCAAAAAATAATCATCCCTCTCACCATCTTCTCCAAAGGCCCTTACTAAGGTTACTAAAATTGTTAAATGCTGAGCATGCCAGAACAAAGGTTCTGCTCAGTCACTTTTTGATTGCAATCTAGGGATGCGTGTGTTACTATTTTTATTCAAGACACACTACTTCATTCGCTGAACAGGGTGGACAGTGTTCAGTGAATGGGCAGCTCTATTCAATACTTCTTTTTTACTTTCATTGGTCAGTGTGTGTCCTTAAGCATCATCTCTTGAGTACCATATTAATCTAATTCCAAACACAAGGTGATTAATGGCCTCAGGGGCTTTCCTATGGGCTGACTATCTTTGTCTCTTTATGCCTTGCAATATGAACATGTTTGCCAAAACTTGCATGGGATGGCTCCCATTTGAAGGACTAATGGGTAAAACTGTCAGAGGCATCACTAATATGGTACTATTTGGCCCAGATGCCGGTGTTTAAGTTGTAAAAATTGCAAGCTGCTAAAACTGGGGGTTTAGAATGGAAAGTACTGGACATATTTACCTGACTCGTAGTGCCCATAAACATAACTGTCAATGTAGTCATGAAATTCATATAGGAAAAAACACACATACTTCTGCACATACGTTCCCTGTGTCCTGTGTATGAGTGTATCTATTAATTATCTCATAGTCTGTAAAGGCTGGTATTCCTTTTCCAAATGAAAAAGCCAAAACTGACAAAAGAAATCGTGTTTCACTGGAAGAAAATGAGGAAATTTCATGTGAGGATACCTGAGTAGCTCTTAAATAAACTTACAAATGAGGTCCTGCCACAGTCATTTTCTTCAAATAGCAGCTAATGCATCCAGACACCCGGCACTGGAAGGATGCGTTGTTTTGAGAAGCAGGTCATGTTTAATAACACCTTGCTAGAAATACTCTACGACTGGGTCAGCTCCCATTTGAATATCTAAACCACTGGCTAGGTTTTCCAGAACAGCCGTGGAAAATTGAATCTTAAACTGTTCTGATAATCTGACCTGAAATACTACCAAAAGGACACACTGCATCACTTTTGTAAATCTAAGCCTTTTTTGGAGGAAGCCTAAATGGAAACAGAACGCCTCAATATAGGTGAATGGAAAAGATTTGGAGGCAGAGAGAGCCAGAAGAGACAAGGTGGAATTTGATTCCAAGTCTTTATGTCTGTCTTTCCTATAAAAGTAATTTAGTAACTACTCTACATTTCAGGAAAGTGACATTTATCCTAAGGAATGCAAATGAGAATTATGTTTGTCACACACGTGCGAAAGGAACCTTTATTATCATCTTGGCCAGCACAGCTATGGCCGCAGTGCTGTTGGCTGGTGCTTTTTGCCTGTTGTTTCAAGACTCAACGTAAGATTAATAGCTGGAGAGGAAGAACGAGCCTTACGGCCTGGAGAAATCTGAAAGAAAACTGCAAATGTAGGTAACAACATGAGGCTTTGCTGACTGTATAAAGATAACTATATTAAGCACTTTTGCTAAAGTGAAGAAAAAAAAAAAGAGGATAAAAAGATTCAGGTCTATAAAAGAGAGGGAGAAGAAGGGAGAGAGACACACAGAGACTGTCACCTCCAGCTAATCCAGCTATGACCCAACCACTTTTTTTATCATTCCAGCTGAGAGGAACGTGCCAGTAAGAAATTGTTTTGATTTAAAACTTTCATAAATACATACATTTAAAATTACGTATTGTCCATAGAACTTCAACTTCTGCCGTGGGAGGCTGATAAAAATAATGAGTCTCTTGCCCCTTTCTCCCCAAGCACATTTGCAATTGTCACCAGAAAGCTGTCTCCATGCCAGTATTTATGGGAAATAGAGAATTTCAAGTAAGCTGGGCCAGTATGTAGCAGTGAAGGGTTTAGGATGTCACCTTAGAAGGAGAAAGAAAAGCCCCTGAAATGGCACTGGTGCCCATGCAGTCTGCTCTAAACCTTTCACAACCTCCTTTCCCATCACCATCTTCATAATTAATTGTCTTTGCGTAAAAGCTCTGACGCTAAAAGGGAGACTATTTTTAAAAATTCCTCTATGGCTATTTCCTGCCCCCGCAGCTGGATACTGCTGGGCAAGCGCTCTCCCTCCTCCTTCTCCTGCTCTGCCCCAGTCAAGAACTGTGCGTAGATCGGAGAATGGCATTTTCTATGCAGAACATCCATGCCTTTAAAGTTAAAAATCTTGAGCCTAATTCCCCCAAATCATTACTTTTTGAAGGATGAGCTGGGCACTGACTGATACACAAATATTCACCTCACATAAAATTACCTGTCCTATTACCAGTCCTCCCATTGCACTTTCCTCTGCTAAATACAGGACTGAATGGATTGTTCAAAAAAGTGATAAAAAGAGGACATAATGATTTTGTGGTCTGCTGTGTATTGTTCCTAACTGGCCCACAGATAAATGTATTATGGCAGCTCTTGGCACTGTCATTTTGATGTTTCAAAAGGATCAATTTTCCTTTTTCAAGGAGATGAAATTGCACTTTATGGATACCCTTCTCTTTTGACTGGACTAGGTAGTCTACACTCATTTGAACACTGTGGCAAATGCATGAATAACAGACGTGTAGGATGAAAAAGTTCAAAACACACAGAGAAAACTAGGCAAAAAACTTATTTAGGCAATTTTTCATGAATAACGGCAGCATGGGATTGACTTCAAAGATTTTACTCTTTAGTAAGGGGCTTTTTTGGTGTTTTTTTATTTTACAGTTAAATCTTTCAGTTCAAAACGTGCATAGTTGTGGGTAGGTTAAACCAGTAGCTCCTTGGGATGGGGGTACACTGTACAGAGACATCCAACAACATGTGGGAATTAGAGAAGGAACCCCTCCATCTGGGAGCAAGCTGCCAGGTCTGGACCTGACACCTTGACTCACTGGAGTTCCCGTTCCCCTGAGTCCACCTTGTGTCAGTCAAAACCGAACGGGGCGTGGGGACAAGGTGGGGCTTTTATATTTATGTTCTGTAGAATAGGACTTGATACCCAACCATGGCACCTGTCCTGCCAAATTAATAAATTTTAGATTATATATCACTGAGAGGTGTGTGTCTATTTCAGTGCCTACCCCACCCAATTTCCCCATAACAATATCCAATGTTTAAATAGCAAGAAAAGTTGGCTTGCGTGTAGGCAGGCTACAAAACAGTGCATAAAATTAGAACTGACTTCCTAGTGACATAGTTTTCTTTAGAAACAACATGCTGAGAAAAAACTGAGGCAGCAATAGGCAGGTTTTTCTTGAAGGCTGTTACAGAGAAGAAAAATATCCCTGCTAAGATAAAGTCCTTTCTAACTTCATGGTTTTAAATCATACATATCAGCAAGAGGAAATGCCTTTATTCCTCTTGCAAATCAACTCTGTAACTCCTTGACAAAAAACTTCCAAGCTGCCAGACCTTTTATTGTCTGGTTCAGGAACAACGAGACTTACTTAAAATGCAGATAGGCCTTTCCTATCTTTTGGTGCAAAAATGATTCTCATTCTTGATGTCTGGTGAGCAGAAGAGAATGAAACTCACTGCCCTGTGCTGAAAAATTTGGCCACGAGAGGTTTTTTTTGCAATGCACTTTTCACATATTCAGCAGCTTTGCTATAAATGTCTGTCCCTGAAAGGAAATATCCACCTCCATACTTCTTAAAATATCATCTTAGGTTTTTGATCATCTAAATGTTAATTAAGATGCTGGAACGCCATGATAAATAAACTAACAGCTAACTATTGAAAGAAAAAGTCCCAGTCCTCTAAAAACCAAACACAATAAATCTTATCTAACGTTCTTTGCTGTAAACGAACTGACACTGATATCTCAATACCTACTTTTCTAGACAATTTTCTAGACAGCTTATCCTGTGCTTGTAGACCTTTGCACGGGGTTGCTTTGCTGAGAAGGCAAATAGCTCAAAGAAGATAGGCATAGACTTGCTTATGGGACATGATGCTGAACTGCTCCAGAGATGATGATGGTACCAGAGCTGAATGGGACAAGGGAACATGGAGAAATTAAACCTAGTGCGGTGTCCCAAAGGAGGACAAGCAGAGATCAACGGCTGATCTTGGTCTCAGTAATATTAGTAAAGATAGTGTGTTCAGTAACTCTTCTTGAGATGAAGATGATGAAGGTCAGATTTCAAACAAGATCTTCATGTTGGCAGGCTCAGGTTATTTGTATATTTGTACCTGTGTTCTCACATGTGTTGAAATGAAAAGCCATCCAATTACAGCTTTTTGTTGTGTTTTGAGACACTTCGAAAAAGCAGTTGAATTTTGTAGGGGCACATATATGTGCTGAAACCTTCATCTTTCAAGGGCCTTGTACCATTATGATAGAGGAGCTGAAAAACAGAAAACCAACAGCTGAACAGAAACTATGCTGTGAAATGAAGAGCAGAGTTATGGGCTTGCTGAAAATGTGGGAAAAGAGTTACAGAACAAAAGACCAGTCTGCCCTCAGTAAAGGGATTTAATATTCTCTCTGGTCTGCTAATGGATTTTTAACGTTGCCTGTTGCTTGCAGAGCTCCATCATCAATGGTCTTGAAATGAGAGACTGCTATGTGCCAGAAGATTAGGACAATCAATTAGGACTATACAAAGTTTAGTTTGAAAAAAACCCCTGATACGTAAATAGCCAGTTGCTCTCTGGCCTTCTGCTGTTTCAAACTTACTGAGGGTTTTGGCTCTTTCCTCCTGTAGCAAAAACGTTCCCTCATCAGCGCAACCTCTCGGTGTTGTTCCTGGTCTTTGTTAGCACAGACTGCTAACAGACTGCTGCGCCTGCAGCGATGGGACTCGCACTTGAAATGCTGACGTGTGACTTACCATGGCCGCAAATCCTCTCCCTCCCTCTTTTGCCTGTTTCAAAGTGATGGAGCCGGAAAGTGGAGCACCAGACGATAACTACATGTGTCTCCACCTAAAATCTAGTGTGTGGTCAGGATCTGGCCACACACGGGCTTCTGCTCCAAAGCCATTTTTTCCCTTGGATCACATGTAGCTGAGGAGGACCTCATCAGAAGCTACAGGTGTAAGTGACAGCATGACTTGCTCAGACTAGAGATAATTCAGAGTATCAGTCTAAGTAACTGTGCAGTTATACCAGTTTGGTGGTATCTGTTTTCCGGGAAGCTATTTTTACAGTTAGTCACAATGTGTTGCTTCTTTGCAGAATTTTACAATCACATTTTATAACAGTGTTTCAGTTTCTTTTCTGTAGCAGTTTTGAAAACAAAAAATTAAACGGTAAATGTGGAAAAACATTCAAATGAAACCTTTCAACCCAAGTGAAAGTTTTTTTAAATTTCTTTTTTTTCCAGAAATAGTTATTGATTTCAGTGAAATCACACAGGTTGGGCAGAAAAACACTTCGGTTTACTTCTGTCATCTGCTCAAAGAGGCAATCTCAGCCTTCACTGTTACAGAAAAATATGGACATTAAGCTGAAATTTTCCTTTATTTCTAAATATTTAAATCATTAAACCAAAAATACCAAAAATCTGCCTTCTAAGATTTTGTCTATCAATAGGAGCAGTTTAAGGCGTCACTCATAAACTGGTTAGAAAGTATTTGCATTATTTGAATTCACCCTGGATTCAAGTAGGAACAAGCCAAGCCAACTCAAGCCATAGATTTTCTTATCTACACATGTGGTTTGCACCAACATGACTTCGTGGTTTGTTGTCCAAAAGCCTTAATTAACGTTGACCATAATTGTGTTACCACTATTAGAGATTAAGAAACCCATAGAGGTAGCAATAGGTTTGGTAGCTACAACTGTCTGGCCCGTACAATGATACAACCTATAACAAAAGTCTAGCAAAATCCATCAGATAACCTTGCTCTTAGCAAAATGATTTCCAGTGCAACAGGAGCTGTTGGTGGGAAGTCACTGAAAGCATGATTTGGAGGGGAAGGAAGAAAAAAAACAGCAAATCGGTGTGTCCGAAGGCACTGGCACGTAGCTGGATCTCACTAAGAGAGAGCTGGGTCAGTACACGTATTTACATTTAGGAGCTGTCATAGGCAAAAAATAGCTGAAATTGTGAACATGAACAGGCAGCAGGCAACTGTGTGTATGTGCATGGGTGAATGTCTGAAATTGAACTCTTGACTCTCAGACAGCAGCCTGCTACCTGCAAGTTGCAACCAGTATGGGCTGCTTGGTAATTTTGATAAAACTTTGACTAAACAAAAGTGATACATTCCAAATCCTCCAATTAATAAAGAGGCAGGAGACTGACCCACTAGCTAAGAGGCTGATCATAGAATCACAGAACCATCTAGGCTGGAAGCGCTGTTCTTATGCACATACACTATTTAGACTGGAGGAACTTTGAGCTTGGTTTCCAGAAAGGGGATCTGGTGCCAAGAGATGGGTTCCTGAAAGGAAGAAGTGGTCTCAGAAAGAAGAAGGGGACCCAGAGAAAAGAAGGTGAAGATCCTGGCCTCAGGAGAGGTCTGGGAAATAGGGGAAGATCCTGGAGATGTGGAAGCCATGGACATCAATGCCAGGGAATGCTCAGGGACCTTGGCCAGTGGCACCCAAGACGGATAACTGCAAGAAGCATCACAGCAGGAACCAACATGACTTTCTGCCCAACCTTCCTAGGCCAGCAGTAACCTCACTGCAGGGAAGGGGAGACCTAGGGAATGAAATTCTGGCAGGGAGGTAGGGAGCGAGCGGGTGAATGTGAGATATAATAAGTAGGGTAAAAGCTGTAATGTCACTGATTCTTCAATAAAGAAACTGGTATCCAGATCCTCTCCACATTGGCATTTATGCTGTCTCACCCTTGACAAGAGCTCAGCCTCATTTTTGATTCTTTGGTTAAGAAACACCATAAATTTCCAGATGGGGCATTTTGAAAGAGCATCTGTGAGAGATGCACCCAAACCCCATCAACGTCTTAAGTGCTGAATTTTCTGTTGCTCTTCAGAAAAATCTCTGTTTCAGCTAACAAAGAGTTTGTTGCCCTTGGAGAACACCACTATGCAGTTCAGTCTGCCAGAACGTGTCATCAGCTTGTTACGGAAAACAACTGCTCATAAGAGGCTATTGCTCATCTGCTGCTCGCCAAGAGAAACTGTCCTGTGTCCTCCCTTCTAGTGACATTTGAAACCCATCATTCTCAGTGGCTGTTTATCCCATTGTGCTGGTTTTGTCCGGGATAGAGTTAATTTTCTTCATAGTAGCTGGTAAGGGGCTATGGTTTTGATTTGTGCTGAAACCAATGGTGATAATACAGGTATGTTTTCGTTATTGCTGAGCAGTGCTTACACAGAGTCAAGGCCTTCTCTGCTCCTCACATCACCCTGCCAGCTGGGAGTCCACAAGAAGTTGGCAGGGCACACATCTGGGACAGCTAACCCCAACTGACCAAAAGGATATTCCATACCATATGACATCATGGTCAGCAATAAAACTAGGGGGGAGCTTGGCGGGGGGGCCGCTGCTCAGGGACTGGCTTGGCATTGGTCGGTTGGTGGTAAGAAATTGTTTTTATTTGCATCATTTGTCTTTCTTGGGTTTTATTTCTCACTCTTTGTTATTTTCATTATATTTTAAAATTATTATTATTGTTATTATGTTTTATTTGAATTATTAAACTGTTTTTATCGTAACCCATGAGTTTTCTCACTTTTACCCTTCCGATTCTCTCCCCCATCCTGCTAGGGGGGACTGAGCGAGTGGCTTTGTGGTGCTTAGTTGCCAGCTGGTGTTAAACCATGACACCCATCCAGAGGTTATTAATGGAAAACGGACTTCCATGCTCAGCTGGGTTGAGGGACTAGATCGAGCAAAGCAGATCAAGCACCTTGGTGTAACCTCTCCGTATTTGCTATCTGTAACAAACTGCAAGACAGACATCTCACCTTGCAGTGTAACAGATGCGCAGATGAACCCATGATGATGCCAATATGCTGTGCCTGGGCTTACAGAGGAAGGCAAAGAGGTGGAACAAAATGAGGCTGTACGTAACAGCCTCTCATTTCGAGCCTGTTGGTGATGGAGCTCTGTAAGCGACCAGCAATATTAAAAAGTCATCCCCGTGCTTCACGAAAAAAGACCTGAGGCAGCACAAAGTCTGTCAGGAGAGTTTCATGTGCCACAGATCTTGGGATATGAAATACTGCTACGCTTCTGAGAGGTGCAGCTAGAAAACCAGGCAATATCAGCACTGCATATACAAGTTCCCTCATCCAATCCTGATTTGGAGGGATCTTCCTGTGTGTTAAATCTGTAGCCTTTCTTTTGTGATTGCTGAGGAAGCCAATCAGTAACATACTGATTATGACGTTGGAGCTCACACTGGCTCAGGGATTATACCAGTCGTATGCCATTTCCTCTCTCGGCTGGGAAAATTGAACTGTTCCGGGGAGTGGGGAGAAGATATAGCCACCTTTTTTTTTTTTTTCCTTCTTTCATTCTTGCTTCCAGCCCTTCTATTAAGCAGGAAATAATCCAGTGGTCAAACCAAAATATTTCAAGATTTTCAAGATCACTGCCTGCATGTTACAGGGGAAACTACAATGTAATCACAATTTTCAACTGCAGGGCATTTCTTCAGAACTAGAAGTCAGGGAGGGGATCCACATGTGTGCAGCATCCTTCAGCATGTAAGATAAACTTATGTCAAAGGGGAAAAAAGTAATAGATTGTGTATTCCTAGAAAATTAAAATTTAGGCAGTTTAGAGAAGATAATTGCTGAAGTTGCATTTACTTGCATTCATATTAGCAAAGCAGAAAGAGTATGCAATGTTCCATGTAAGCCACAAGAATCGTTGCTCTCTGATACATCCCTATATATTAAGGACAGCAACAAGCATTTTACTCTACATGATGGCAATGCTCTATTTCTTGCAAAAGCATTTCTGCCAATTGCCTCATTTTATGGCTTCTGCAACTCATAGTAAGGTGAAGCTCCTAATAATTTCCCTTCTAGATGATGTTTTTTTCAGCTATGTGGTAATGTAATTATCCACATAATGGTGATACTCTGGTAGACAAGGTAGACAAAGACAAAGTAGAAAAGTAATGTTTTTACTAGAAGGTCATCTTCAAAGAAGATGCATTTAAATTGCTTATCTGAAAACACCCGATGTCCCATATGAGCTTAGGAAAAGTACTTAGCAGGACATAAAAAAAGAAATCTCGTACTCTGCTTCACCCCTAGGTCTTTAACAAACCTGAAGCTTACCATTATGTTCTTCACTAGGGCTGATCTCAGGAGCAATGCCCGCTACTGAGTGGGGTGCTTGGTGTTTTTCAATGTAGTTTTTGGACAAAAATCATCTTGGCTAACATCACGTTAAAATTCTGATTGTAGATGTGCTGGAAATTTTTATTGTTTTCCGTCTAATTAGGCAGCAAATGTTGGTCAACATCTTTAAAGTCTCTTTTCACTGAGGATTAACTGCAATTTCACATTAATAGCAATTTCTCCAAAATTACAGTAAGCTTAAAAATTATCTAGTAACAAATGTGAAACATGCTTGATGCTGTTCAAGGACAAATTAGAATTTAAAATATATTTCCACCCTCTTTTCTCAGCTAAGCAGTTCATGATTATCCAATTTACTGATAACATTCTTGCCTCATCTCAGAGGAGGAAGCCCTCCCAGAGGATAAACAGACTAAATATTTGCTTTTCAGTATTTGCTTTAAAGTATGTTTAACTCTTTATTACCAAATAAAAATGTTAATTTAATGCAGGGATAATGTGTAGCCCTCTGTAGCTGCTTTACAAATGTGGGACTGTATGAATCAGATACTTTTTGTCATGCTTATTAAAAATAGGAGATGTACTAATGGAGCACACCTATACTGCATATACCATACGTGTTTCTATCTCTTTCCATCTTTCATCCCCACTTTATGTATTTTAATAGACAAACTATCCACTTTCTGGAAATTTTGTGGAGTCCAGATGACATTATCTATACCTGACTACCCTATAACTAACGGTTAACTGCATACTGTACAGTTTGATTAATGTAGTACTTCATATTTCCAGAAGGCTTTTGTTTAGCTCTTCCTACAGGGCTCCTCTCAAAAGTGGTAAGGTCTACACTTACGGGGAGTTATTAACTCAAGAAAGAAGTCAACAGAGAAGCCAAGTTCAATTTCAAGCTAATACATATGTTAAAATTAATATTTTGCATCAATTTTTTGCAGATACGTGTTAAAAAATACAATGCTTTTATTTGCCCTAAACTCTCACATAGCAGGTCAGAGAGGACTGAAGTAATTCTCACTCACACCGATTCTCAAAAAGTGCTAGAAAATTCAGGTGCCCAGAGCGATTCAGCATCAATTGGAGCGAGAACCTGTCTCCTAAATCCAGGAGTGGATTTGCTGGAGGAAATGAGGAGGGAGAGACAAGGGCTTTAGGCCATTTAATAACATATGGGATGGCACCTGGTACCAGTCACTGACAAGGTTACACAACTGACCATTTTCCTCACAATCAAAACCAAACTAGGCTGGATTCAGCTGCTTTTGAAAACCTCTTTCTATAGGGAAACTCTGTTTATTATTGCATTAATAATAAACAACTTTGACACACACACAGTGTATTTTATACTGTAATAGTCTATCATCTGGAAAATAGATCTGGGAAGGCTCAGTAGTGACTGTACAAGCCCACTGGAGAGGTAGACATGAAACCACCTCCACAAGCTGCTTCAGGGGCACCTCCTTCTCACTGGCAGCACTTTATCCGTCTCTACAGGGGACAACTCCAATGCCGATGCAACGGCAACACAAATCTCTGCCCCCAAGGTCATCTGGGCTGGGAGCTGCTATGGGAAGAGTGGATAGCAGGGTGAACACTAAATGAATAACATTATTTTTTCCTTTATCCTGCAAGAAAAAAATAAAAATGCCTCCCCCGCCCCC
>VYZM01005347.1:271282-293776 GCA_013398915.1 Dromas ardeola
TTTAAGAGCTCTGGAGGAGTCCTCCAAAATACCACAGCCTTGGAAACACAGCTTCAGTTACAGTCATGCTTCCCAGGAGTACTTCTACTTTGTCTAGCTGCCAAGCAGTGGTGATCAACCTGTGACCATTTATCACATCCTTGTCTACCTGGATAATGCTGAATAAAGGCAGGCTTGGCTCAAAACAGAATGCCTACTTAATGGAGTATGGCAGCAAGCTTAAAAACCGTCAAGAATATTCTTTATGAGGGAGCTGATAAAACTGGAGGCAGAAAGCACTGTGTCATAGTTCCTGTGAAATTTTGCTATATTTAATAAACATACGCATAAATTACAGTTATATAAACACTTCCTCAAACTATGGAGTTTCTCCATTACTTATTAGTCACACCGATAGTCTAAGAGAAGAGGCTCAGACGTAGTGACTATCAAAAATGTGGGACGATAGCTCCAACCCAGACCTCTTTCATTCCTTCATTCCTGCATTTGAAAAGCTGGGCCAATTTATCAACTTTGAGCCTAGCTTCATGGAGGATGTTGCACTACAGCCTTGGGGATAAAAGCAGTTGAAAGTTCTAGTAGCCACAGCAGGACAGTGAAATAAAGAAATACAGGCTGCTTTTAAAAGATGGTGTGGCCAGAAAGAATTATTCATGGCACTGTGTTGGTTGTTTGAAACTCCAGAATGACTGGCTAAAGCAGAACAGACGGTGGTAGGAGTGAGTCAACACTGAAGGGATAGGACAATTTCACTGCTTAAGCACTGTTGATTAGTAGACTGGAAGTAAACTGTGCTAGGAGTTTATTGTTGGTTTTATCTTTTTGCTTGCTTGTTTCTACAGGTTTCTCTGACTGGAACCTAGCTAGTTCCCTCAGAAGGCTGGTACTGAGTTATTTACCTTCAAAGCTGCAAAGGTCTGGACAATCTGCATCCAAACCAGAAACTCAATTGCCCTGAGACGAACTATAAATGCATATATCTCAGGTACCTAAGCCAGCGATGGCATGATCCAGAAGGACCTGGTTTTGACTATTATTGGACATTGCAGACCTAAATTTCGTTTGGTCTCTCTGAAAGTTTGTGGCCCTCTAGCGTGTCTTTCCAGGCAAAGATACCCCAACAGGTACATCAATAAAACAAGCAGTTGGTCAAAATTCTGTGTCAGAGTTAAGGTTAAGCATGGAATGGACCTTCTCAGTATATTTTTGAAACACAAAGAAACATACAACGATGTTATAAATGAGCAGCTGTTTCTTTAAAACTCAGCTTTAAAGGATTGACTTTAAAGTCAGCTATTTTTAAAAGCAAAGTGGCTTATTTTTTTTCTACACTACTTATATTTGACTTAGATGGGAATACATTAATTGCATGTAATATGCTTGGAATGTGTGGAAAATAACATTTTTTCCATGTGAGTCAGCACAGGAAATGAACTGCAAATGAGTAAAATGTTGAGAAGTCTACAGATGGAGTTTTTTTAAAAATACACAATGTTTTTCAAGAGTAGAGTACTGACATCATATTTTCTTCAAGAGTAAAGTATCACAGAGATGACTGATGACACACCAGAGAATGAAGAAGAGCAAGAACTTGCTTCTGATCATCATAGTTTAAGACTCTAATCAGATGCAACATTAATTTAATAGTTTCTATCTTTGCTGGTGCCAGGTAGTTTTGCCTCCCCTTATTCAACATTGCCAAAGCTTCCCACATTCTTGCTAAACACAGAAAATGGTATATGGTATGAAGTAAACTCAGAGGTGTGCTGACTTGATTTTCTTTCCACAGTAATGTAAAACAAGCAAACCAGTGTCTTCTAAATAATGACCTTGTGATTCCACGAGGTACTTCAAATTTTTCCCTTTCTGGGGTTAGATATTAAAACAGTAATAAATACTACTAGTAAGAACAGCAAATGAATGGGTTTCGAAGAGTCATACTGTGAGAGGATGTTCATGGGTGGATACCTTTAGGAAAATATGTAACCCACCATGAAGCTCACTCCTAACCTGCCTGACACTTGGAGATCACAGTGGCAGTGAGCGGCAGAAAGGAGTAGAGTCTGCTCCAACATACTATTGATTTCGTCTGAAATTACATGAATTATTACTGTTGACTTCAGTATTAGAACTGACGATTGTATTGGAGTATTTGATGCTGTAAGAAGGCCCCATTAATGTAAAATGGATCATCCCTGCACTCCTCAGAGCTCCCTTAAATCTGAAATTTTCTCCCTTATTTCATTTAGCAGAAAACTACTGCTTCTATATCAAATTTTCCTTCTGTTTACCGAGGTGGAACTACAGCCACAGTCCAGTCCAGTTAGTAGGAACACTGACTCCTGTCTTTAATGTGAGGTATGAAGCACACTATTAATACTGTTTTTTTCTTTTTTGAACTCAAACCAATAAATAGAGTTTCTTTTGATTATGTTGCATTGCACTCTGGGATACATGAAAAGGATTTGAATGAGTAAGTTTGCATTATACTGATCCTAGTAAACATCTTCCTCTGAACGCTGAAACCAATTACATGTATTTGGCCTTTATCTTATGACTGTACTTCTGTCAAATGAACAAACAGGCACACGTGCTGCATCCCAAAGGCAACATTTGGCTCATAGTGCCTAACAATCAAAGGGAGATGATGCACATATTTTTTGTAGGAAGATAACGTTTCGCATTCCTGTGCTTTAATTTTGCTGTGAAAAGAGCAGCACAGGGAGTCTGCTGTCTCTGCTTCAAGTGTCCTGCTCGCTCTGAAGCTACAGACGGATTCTGCCACGCTAGTGAGACTGAAGCGCGCACTGCACATCCATGCTACGCACAGTTCATCACGCTGCCCTGTACCAAACAGAGCTGCTTAGTTCATAGATCAGAGAGCCATTTAAGGTGAACCTGGAATCATTCTTGGTGGCAAAACTGAAACCATCTAAAGTCAAGCCGGGATTTTCCTGGACTCTTTCCCCCAGTCTTCAAAACACGTATCTGTCTTTGCCTTTATTGTCATCAATAAGGAATTTAAAGCCATAGACTCATTACTCTCAAATGTCACTACCCGTGAAAAATGCAAATAGAGAGAACAAATAGGCTCCATGTTGCAAGTGTAAATTTAGAGTCCCTGCACAGAAGTGATTTTTTTTCAGTCTGCCTTTGGGAGCGAGCTTAACACAATTTCCTGAAAAGCCGCCTGTTTTGCTTCACCATCCCCATGACCAATAGTTACACAACTTATATGGATTAATTGAGCTGCAAACAGTAACATCCAGATCTCCTATGCTGCTTAAAATACAATACAGCGAAACCAGGCATGACTGCAGTAAGAATCAAAGAGAGAGGATTACAGGAATAGAGTAGATGTCTGTCTATGAGAATCAGGACATCTAGACTCTAAGGCATTATAAGGCAAAACTCTTAACATCTTTTCTGCCATACCTCCAAGCAAAGATGAACTGGAGGAGGTCAGAGCAATTCACCTGACTCAGCCTGCCGCCAGACAAAATAGGTCGCATTAGCTACTTCAGCAATTATGAAAGGCTTCTTTCTCTAATGAAGTGGCTAAGATACAGAACAGAAAAGGGAAGCCCTCAGAGGATAGAAAAGAACAGAAAAGGTTCAGAAGGCAGCTGATGTTTTGAAGCTTATAGCCATGCTTCAGGACTTTCCTATCCCAGGCAGGACACACATTGCCCAGCAAAGGAGAAGGGCACGGGTGTTTATGAACTGGAGTTACTCCCTGCGAAGTTTGCTGCCAGTAATAATCCATCTTGAGCAGCAGTGTTTTAAAACAGTATTGCTGAGTTGTGCAGATTTGTGATGATACTAATCTCCATACAACTTCATGAGAAGATGCCAGAAATGCAAAGGACTTACATTTGCAGTATACATTTGTGAAACTAAGCTTTGATAGAACGTCCATCTACGTTACAGAAGGAGGCAAGTTCTGGGCCTGCTTCCATACATAAAGTTATTTCAGCTGACTGCCTATCTTCCAGACTTCCTTTCAATCTCTGAGCTATGAACTTCCCTGATGTTGATGCTTTACTCCTTCTCCCTTTGACTCGTTATACCACTTAAAGTAGAAAAAACCTTAAAAGACTGGAAAACAACACCAAAAATCTGGGATCAAAACTCCTCTCTTTCCCTGGATTCAGTAGAGCTGTGGTGCAGAGACGATGAAATCAGGCCTCGTGTTTAGTTCTTTAATTTATAGAGGCAGGATTGTCTTGCATCAGAATTAATGTTCTGCAGACAGCTGCCTTTTCCAAAGAACATGAGTTCCCCACCCAAGTGGGGGACACTGAGTACCCCCATGTGGAAAGGGAGGTATCATTTTTTGAAAAAGGTTGAGCAATCCTATCAGCATCTTTCAAGAACTTACCATACTGTTCTCCGAAAGGCACTGACTTCCATGCCAAGGGACTCGAGTTTCTTACAGTAAGCTAGACCAAAATTACAGACAATAGGTGGTACCCAAAGACCTGCGCTACTTCTACATGAAACTAAACCGGTGTTTTACTCCTTGTCCTGCTCAAAAACCTGGAAATTATGTCACTCACTTTCATACTGGTACACTGTCACTGAATTTATTCCTGACCTACTGTGCTGGGAAGACTAGATGATAAGCAGCAAGAAGACCAAATCATGTGCATAACAAGCTAGCCACAACAAGGTGAATTTCTAGGACCAGACTTCTGAATAGCAACTCCTGCAGCTTCCCACAGTGGTAACCATGCATGTTCTACACCTCCAGCCACCTGCCACCGCTTCTTTCCGGACCTCACATTGCACAGCCCCATAGATAATCCGCATCATGAAGGCTTTTTGGGCCTTCCACAGTGCACTGAAAATTACCTGAGAAGCAGGGCCCAGTATGGAGTTGTTCTCTGTGCACTGAAGAGAATAATAAATGATTAGGTCTGTCCTCTATGTCTGTCTGTCTGTCAGTCCCTGGCAGTAATTATATGCTCATGGACAGTTTGAGAGAGAAGACAGGGCAATCTTTCAAAGCTATAAAGTTTGTGTCAGGTTTTGTGAGTAGCAGGGTTCAGGTAGAGAATCCCAAGAAAGCCTGCAATGTGAATTCAGCTGTTGCTTGTTCCGTTGACCTGGTCTCCCAAAACACCTGCCCTAGACAGCCAACATGCGCACACACGAGCAGCCCAGAGCCTACCACCCAGTAGATGTTACTTCCTGCCCAATTGTCACTTAGGAGAGATGTGAGGCAGCTGGAGAAGGAAGGCATGGCCGCCACAGTGAATGGGAACTGGGAGCATTGCAGGGTATGGGCACAAGGAGCAAGAGAGTTAGACTTACTGCTGTGGAAGCGTAAGGAGAGCGGACACAAATTTGCAAGACAGATTTCTGCTGTTCCTAGTGTAACATACAACAGAGTTTGTACTTGGTGCTCAGTATAACCTGAACGAGAGAGGAATTTAACTGTAGCTGAAACCCCCACCTGTGATTTGTGGTAACAGTACATGTCTACAAGGCAAGAGATCTGTCAACAAATAGCAAACCTGTATTAGCCTGTGGCAGATGTGACACAAGTCCAGATCCTTTTGGCATGGATATTCTCAAGCAGACATCTGGGGTGACACAAGTTATGGAAAGATCATCCTGCATGTTGTAGCGTGGACACCCACACAGATTTAAAAAATCATTTCTTACCAACAATCATGTGGTTGCAGACATCGCAGAAGGTGGGTTTTTTGAAGATGTGCTCCTGGAAGATGTGAGCCTTGTTGTTTTCTGGCAGCTGCTGGGCTCTGGTGGGGGAGGACGCCTGGCTCTCTGAGCTGGGGAGCTGCCCAGTGCTTGTGCTCACCTCAGGCATCAAGTCTACTTGCAGTTTCACATCGCTATTAGTCCTCTGGAAGAAATTGTCTGCACTTTTACTCCGCAAGCTTTTGGTCTTGAAGGAGAGTGATCGTTTCAGTTTCTGCAGCTGCAATAAATAAGCCAGTTACAATTACTGCCTTTTTCCTCTTCAACAGCAAGGCAAGGCTCCTGGTTTTGGGGTGTGCTGTGGAACCTCGGAGCCACTGGCAGACCTTGAACCACCTGAACAATAAAATTTACTTTAGAATTTAACCAGCAATTTCAGGGCAAATAAAACAGATCCCAATCAGAAAATAAACTATTCCACATATGCTTTCTGATAGACAATAAACTTGATAGCCCTAATGAATGCTTCTATTGTTTTTTTCTTTCAGGTATGACAGCAAAGAGAGTTGTACGCATTGGAGAATATATCCTTTGTATTCAAGCATGAGAAAACTTGTAAAATGATTATTATTCATCCTTGCATGGTCCTTAGGAGCCCATAAAGCCATTTCAGGAACAGCTGTTAAATGGCAGTACAACAGGAGTGCATTCAGTAAATATATTTGATATATTTAAATTTCTTGAGTCTGGCAGAAACAGAGATTATATGCAGTTTTGACTGAGAAATTCTTCTTGTTTTTTATTAAAGGAACTAAGGCTAAAGAGCAGTAACAATATAATTAACTAGCCAATTGATAGTTAATGCATTAATTAATACTAGTTAACACACATTCACATATATTCTTGTATATTGTATTGTGTATTGATTGTCAGACTATTAAGCACCACAATAAGGCATTATTAACTTAAATTTGTTAACTCGTACTCTTTACCTGTAAACTGTCTTGTACCTTATGAGAGCTCCTCTCATCCTTACCCACCATATTTTGTATAAAGCTGAGAAGGGTACTCGGTGAGGCACAGAAGCTATCAGGGTATCAGCTACACAAATTTGCAGGCTTGTCAATTCCAACGGCCCACAGGTAGAGTCTGGGTAAAAGGAAAGACAGCTCTGTGTCTGCTTCATGTTCGCTGTCTCTGAAGGGTAATACCTCCATCTCACCTTTCACTCAGCATTATTCCAACCACTGCAAAATCATTTCAATCACTGCTGCAATTCTCTGGATGAATGTGATGTAACAATTGAAATTTTCCATGCCGCTCAGGCTGCCTGTGGTTACCAGCAGGAACGGTTTATATTAGAAACTGTTTATGTTAGAAGTAATGATGATCAGGAATCATAATTCACACTAATATAAAGGGAAGGAGTCCACATACTTTCCCAAAAAAGCATGGCACTGGTCTGTCATACTGACTTAGTGGCCTCAGAGCACTCGTTCTCCCCAGCTTCTATTCCTGATCCATCCATTTACTTTATGATACAGCTGAAAGCACGCTGTTGGAGAGAAGCCTCAAGGCGTCCTGGGGGGGAAGCCTCTCTTCTACCTTCAGACCAGGCAGCTTGTTCTTGAAGAAGTGAGACACTCCAGCTTTCTTCCCCACGTTTCACAACAAACTCCCTGAGTCCAATAAACAAGTAAAGAGCTGCCGCTGCCTCCAGTTAACAGCGTTCGGGTTTGCTACGTGGGAGCAAACTGCATTCTGCTTCCTGAGCTGTTTCTCCGCAGTGGCTTTGGGAGCAGGGAGGGAGAAGAGCCAGGGGCCCATCCCACATGCACCACTCTCACCCAAGACTCTCTCTGGGCTCACGAGAGGAGCCCTGGATCCAAAGGAAGGAAATACCTGTTTGCAAGAAACTCTCAATCTGTGAGGAAATGTGTAAATAAGAGCAATTAAGTCACTAGATGCCAACTATGCAAGAGCAGTTTCTGGTTTCTGAAGCTGTTTCAGCTGAAGCCTATGTCTTGGACTAGCTGAGCCCAAAACTCACTGTACAACAGCACCAACAAAACGTAAGATCTTCCTTCTTCTGCTTGGATGTTAAGTCACCGGCTCCTGAAATCACTGAGGTTACTCAGTACTGGGATTAATTCATCTCCCCAGTGACAGTCAGGAACTCAGCAATAATTCACACCCCCCTGCTCTTGAAATACTTCTCACTGAAGTGAGACCTAATTAGTGTAGCAAAACACAGAGAATTACAACACCACAAGGTGACTGAAATGGCATTCATTATTGATTTGCCATCCATTTCTACAGTGCCACATGAAGTTAATTAAATTTCAAAATGCTGCTTCTGCCACAGAAAGGAGAATAAGCTGAGCAAAACAGTATTTGTTTTATCATGGAAAAACTGTCCTACTAGTTTGGACAATGCATGCAGTATATGTTAAGGAGGTCTGCATTTACTATCCTTGTCCTGCTCTCCTGTGCACAATCACTTGCCAGTCAAGGGACGTACCAGCAGCCTTTCCTTCCCAGCCAGAAAAGTCAACAGGTTTCCAAAGAGAAGTAGTCCTGCATTCAGGCTATGCATGTGCAAACATATGCATACACATATGCATACAGGGGAGCATGCAACTGTGTGGACTCCGTGCATCTCCATCCACAATGTTCAGGGCAGGACAGAAATTCAAGAATGAGTTGACCAGGTTACATTCACAGATTTGGTAGGCATCTCTGCACAAGCTAATAGTCCTCTCTGAGATTCCCTGACAACTGTCCTGTGTTAATGTGGTTAAATAATTTCCAGACAATGTGGGCATCCTTGTTGTTAACCAAATGCATATTTTGTACTCATTTGCATTCAGGCTGGAAGACACCTACATGTTTGGCTTGCATTGCATACCTAAAACACCAACAGAAGTCTGCAGCTATTATATCCCAAATTGTGTACAGAAGTGACTATGCAAAAATGCAGAACATAGGCAATGTTTAGCATCTTGCACAGCTAATTACACACTTTCCTCAGTATTGTGAAAAAGTACTTCTCAGATCAGAGTGTTTTACTTGCATCTTGCATAAGTGAGAATATACAGGGCAATAGAAGATTGGCATCAGGTTTTAAAATTTGATCCAACTTTCCTTTCTCATACTAGGCCCTCGAGAAAATTTGAAATAGTGTACTGGTATGTGATTGTTTACGCAGGAAAAGCTGGCCCAAGCAAAGGCAGGTTGTTGTACAAATAGTAAAACCATAAAAGCTTAAGTAATTATTATGCTGCAGTCAAATGAGTGTCACATACCTTACTTAAATACCAGATTCTCCTCATTTTGAAGTTTGCTATGTTCTTTTATTGGAAGATTTCAAATGTAATTAAATACAGGCAGGTAATATATGTCTGATTTTGATCTACCGTACACTGATTTAATGAACTTGTGATGCCACTGGCTTCTAATAGAGTGACTATAGCATTCACCTGAGGCAGGAATCAGCTCTATCAATAGAGAGGAAAGTATGCAAATTTTACTATTCATAATTTATTTCTGCAGAGTTAATGAGTCCAAAGTTAAATCTTAGGAAGAAACACTACTGACCTTTGGAAAAACCTGCGACTACGGCTGTTCTGCATTCGATACTTACTTCAACACTTCAGTGAAAAATCATGTATTGGGACTGAAAAGAAACCCTAAACCAAGCACAAAAAGGCTTTAAGAAACATATTTGAGATAAATTTCCTAAGCCTTTCACATTTTCTCCTCTGCAAGGACAGTAACAAATAGCTTTCATTTAAATAAAAATAAAAATTAAATTCCCACAAGCACAAGAGTTTTTCTAGACTCATGATAGCATCACGAGACTTTGCAACATTGACACTTCAGAAACATGAACCCTTGATATCAAATCCAGGATGTTCCTGTGGTTTGAAATTAGAGTCAGGGAAAAAAGTTTGTGTCTAGTTGAAAGCATTTTATCAGTCACACAGACTTTCAGTGACTGCACATACTAAGCCGCAGGCAAGGTAGAGATAAATGCAAAAGCTAAACCTCAGAGCATGATTAACCTTTTTTTTTCATTATCATCTAGCACAATCTCCATCTTCCTCAGAGTTACTGAATGTTCAAGCTTCAAGGGATCACGAAGCTCTGATGAACCACAGCTTATCACCACCTCCTCTGTTCCTAATTCCCCTATACTATAACTCTTTAGCTGTTATAATCAGAAAAAAAGAGGCAGCAAAAGGACAGCTATTGAAATTCATTCCTAGTGTTAACTAGGGGCCACTGTTTTTGATGTGAATGAGAATTGCATCTGCCCTCACTAAGGCATTATTTGACTTAAGCATTGGAATCACACAACTCTGTTCTACAGTTTTGATTTAAGAACTTCTCATGGAAGTTGGGAAGGTGTCAAGGAGTTGAGCTGTTTTATATTGCAACTACAAAAGATAATTTTCCACCCTGCAAAGAATAATTTATTCAGGCTCCTAAATGCTTCTTGATATCTAGAAACTCTTTTTCCCTTGCCCCTCCAGTTTGTCTACGTTAGCAGTCAGCGTGGCTTAGTAGGAGCGGATGTGGAGAATGAAGCAGGGGGCTGTTGAGGACCCAACGTATGCACTGTATGCATTTCAGGGCACAGAGTACTCTGAACCAGACCAGTTCGTTAGTCCTGGTGTGCATTACGTGCATTACTAGGAGGAAAAACTGTTTATTATGTTATATTATATTACATTATATTAGTTTGCTTGGGCCACCAGCTTTGGCATTCAGAGCAACCCTCATGGAGTCTGCCCACATCAGCTTATTTCCCAACACGCTTGGTCTTGTTCCCTCCTCAGCCACTGCTAACCATCCTTGCCAGCAGCAGAGGCTCCTGCGCAGCATGGGGCCAACAGGGAGATTACTTTTATACATTTCCACTCTTAACTACCTTCCAGGAGAAACGAACCAGGCTTATCAACTGTACTTTACTGACAGACCATATAACCAAGCCCTCATTTTCAGACATCAGCTGTCTGCTCTATTGCTACCGTGCTAGCCATAAAAAAAAAGGTATTGCTTGCTCTTCTCTATTCCTTTCTTTACACTAGTGTTAACAATATCATTAGATGGATTACAAGTAATACAGGGTATTAACAGAGTTGAAATGAGCCATCAAGCCCATTTGAGTCCTGCAATTCTTATAAAACGTAGCTATTTTGTTTAGCTATGCAGACTAAAAAAGCTCTGTCAGCAGATTCCACTCTGCTGTGAGATAAACATCCACCTTCTGTAAGGAATCATTTCTTCTTCCTTTCAGCTTCTTACAGCAAGTTTCCAAATTATTTAACTCTCACATCACTGTAAAAGAAGGACTTAAACATATAGGGCCCAGATGATGTTGCGTAGATTCACTAGAGAGCGTGTCAGGTACATGGGTTATTACCAAAAGGGACTCAGACCAAAAGCCTTTCAAATAAGGGAAAGAACAAAAGTCTTGATGAATGGCATCTATTCTACTGAGTACAGTCCATTTTCTGGGTCAAGGAGCATTCAATTTGTATTGGCAACCCTCAGAACATACTTCAAATGTTAACCAGATTTGTTGAAGGACTGGATGTTACCGGGGTGTAAGCTAGCCTGGCAGCATTGCTGGGCTTCAGTTAGCTATGCTGATTAACAGCAAACAAGGAACCAGCTCAAACAGAAGTGCTTACTTTTTGTGAGCATGAAGGCTAATGATTTTCTTCTTAAAATTGGGAGATACAAAAGTAAGTGATTTTTGAGCACAGAAAAGGGTGGGTTTTTTTCTGGATTTAATTTGAAAATGCACTGCCTTGGCATTTTAATGAGCAAAAATAAGATTATGACATGCCCAAAGCCAGTATGCAATTTCATAAATAATATGTGTGTTTGCCTGCTGATGAGAGAAGTACCACATCTTATAGAATTAACAAGATAAAAGGCTTTTTCAAACACTTAAGGGGTTAGTATTGTTTATTGGCAAAGCATCTGTGATAAAATTTGTGAGCAAAGCTGATTCCTTTTCTTCCTCCTTCTTCCTAAATAATAAATAGTACAAATACTCTACTAGTACAAATTTAATTATCTAAACTGACTTCAATTGTAGCTGATTTATACAGTCTGAGAATCTGGCCCTATCATGTATTTGTGTCTGCCCTAGCCAGCTTTCTTGGAAGCTGTGTCCTTTTAATCCACTACAGAGAAGAAGTGTTCGGTATTGCAGAATCTGCTATGTATTATATTTGTGTATTTTGCCAAACAGATTGCATATCTGGCATTAGAAAAAATATGTTTGTTATTGTTGTAAAAAAATAAATTAATGAAACTGACTGGTTGAATACTGTATTGGACTAGTCAAAGGGGAGACATTTTCCATAATACCTAAAAATAACATTGTTAGTGATTTATTGGGTACCTGCAAGTACTGTGGTTGGCTCTTGATGCTCTGATAGTCATCCTCAGATTCTCCTCCCTGCCCTATACTGTTTTTGAAACCCACTCACAGATCCTCAAACCTATTTAGGAAATAAACCTTTTCAGGCAGGGCTCTTTCTGTGATTTTTTTTCAGGCGTAGAGTCCTAACTACAATGAAATGCTCTGATTGGCAAAAATCCCTGAAAATGCCTCAGGGTTTGAAAGCATGAAATCTGAAGGGATGCTCAGTTGTCACTGCTCCCACAAATGTCACCATGAATCACATGTTCTCAGCCCTCTCCTGATGTACAACATCCTTGGCATCTGTGCGTTTGCATCTCTAATTGGCAGACCTCTAAATTATCAAGAGGTACAGTCTGTATGTGTAGCTCAACAGTGGGTTTGCTTAGCAGACCTGTTCATTCTGTACGACACTGGTTTGGTTTAAAATAAGTTGAAAAATTCATCTCATTCTCAGCAATTGCTCCTGCAGTTGGTTCGAAATTATCCTACAGTTTTGGGTACATCTTCTAATATTGCAAGGAACCAGGATTAGCAAATATGTGAGACAAACGTGAAATAAAGTGCTGAAAGTTTCAAATCCTGAAAATATGAAAAAATTTCCTTTGTACTCCAAATTCCTTTACATATCTTCAAAACTGAGCGTAAGATGTGACAGGACAAAGTAATGCAGTCCAGGGAGTGACAGATTTCAGGAAACGTAAACAATTTATTAAATATAGCAATTACCATCAAATTTCATGGAAATCCTTTTTTGGCTCCATTATGTCCAGAACTGTCTACTTAGTCTTAAAGCATAAAAAGAGTAAACTCTGTATTAGATATTCTACAATTGTGACTTAGCCTAAGCTCGTATTACATTCCCTACCAAATATATTTTCATATTAACTTCAAAAGACTCACTGTCATTTAAATAGTTTAAAACAGCTTGTAAAAAGGAGGAAACATATGCAAAATAAATATAATGATACTTCTATGCATGTCAAATCGAGACAATTTTAAGGCTTTTTAATCAAAAACTAAGTAAAATCCCCTCCTCTTTTATAAATTCATTTATTTAGCCAAAACTCTCAAATTTTATATCTAACGGAATTTTTGCTGTTGTGTTTTTGAACACTGTATTCCTCTCTTTTCTTTTAATCAAGCTATATTAGAAAGAGAAATCTAGAAAGAAAAGTGTGCATGTTATATTTCTCTTCCTGAGAGATCTAGTCTCTATTAGTATTTCTTCAAACTTCCTAACGGGTTTGATTCAAGTTTAGTTCGGGGAAAATGTGTGCAATCCCACTCAGCCACAGTTTGTGTGCAGCTTGCTTCTAGCATAGAGGAAAAACAGCGAATCTTTTTCAAATTCGCAGCTTTTCAAGCTAACAACTCACAAGATCTTTCGGAAACACTTTACTGTAGGTTTCCAAAGTTTGTTACCTGATTAATGAAAATCAGATTAACGATCCCAAAGTAAGAGCTGCTGGGTTCATTGTGTTGAGCTTAACAATCATCAGTTCTTCCTCCTTTGTGAACATGTGCATAAATCAAAACACATTAGAAATCTAACTAAGCAACACTTCAGCCACATCCAAAGCCTGTTGCTTGTTTTATATCAGGGTTGGAAAATGTTTTGTCCTGTTGATCTCCTCTCCTGCCTCACCTGGCAAAAGAAGAGCTGCTCCTCTCGAGAGCAGGGGGAAAGACTACAAATCCTGGATTTATATCCAGGATTATGTTCCCCCTGCTGCTAAACAGCTGTTCCAACATGGGTGGCACCAGCTGCGGGAGAGCTTTTAGAATTGAGGTTATGAAAGGTGGCTGGTGGAATAACCAGCTGCAAACCTCTATGTGGCTCCTGTCTCACTTTCACGGTCTGGCAATTGAATTGTCTCCAGTCTTTCCTCCAGAAACCAACAGGAAAGCCCTCGAAGAAAGCAAGAGATGGTTAGGAATAGTCCTTCAATTTGTTTAAAATCCCCCTGTACTTTCAGTTTCAAGACAGGTATGTGTTTACAACATCTTGTTTTGTACTTTGGGTTTCACCTTAGGCATCTGGTTGCTAAGCAGCAGGTCATCTCCATACGTTGTCCTCATTAGGATGAGGCACACGTGGTTATCTCGCCTCTTGACATAGAAAGAATTTGGACTGTTATCTCTGAGGTCCCTTCTGGGAATCCCCCACTTTGCTGCCCTGTTTGGATATCTCTTTTCCATTTCAGCTTCTAAACGAAACAGTGATTTCTCTTTGGTAAATCCTGATTTAGTCATTCACTAAGCCTTGCTGCGGTGGAAGTGGCACAATGAAATTTGGAGATTAAAAGGCTGGATTTCAGAGTAATGTAAATCCAGGCAGCCCTGCTGAGGTGAAGGAAACTACACTGGTATCTACCTGCTGAGAGTCTTCAATAATAACAATAATAGGGCCTGAGTTCTCCTTCTTTTCTTTCTCATGAATAATCTGCAGTGAATGTGATTGTGAATGTAAGATTAATCATCCTTGATCGTATCTCGTGTCTGTCCATCTATGAAGTGTGCATCATTATTTTCCACTATTGATCTTGTGAGAAATTAAAGCTCAGTACAACTCCTTTAGTTGTACTGAGTTGTACAACCCCAGTCTTCTGCTAAAAAGTGCTGGTCTACCTATAGCAATAGTTTCCACTAATTTATTTTACCCATTTGCTATTCCTCTTTTTTTTTTTTTTTTTAACAGAGCTGTTTTATAATACTGTAAATGGTAGTATGCCTCTTGAAGCAAATATGGAAATACATCTGGCAGGGAGGCTGATACTAACTGACGGCAAATTAACATCAGCCCCAGATCCCACATACTGTATAATCACATTTGTACTGTCTTAAAGCAAAAAGGAAGACTGAGATCTACTGGGAGCTGTTATAGTTAATATTCTGCCAGTGTTTCCACTCCTACTTCTGGGGTTCCAAACTTATGCTGTTAAAATTGCTTTGCAGTGAAAGCATGTAAGTGCTCAGTTCTACAACAAAGTTATTGTCACTGGGCCAAATCCTAAGGTCTTTGCTTACTGCTAACTCCTGCTGACTTCAGTGAGCATGCTTCCTGAGTAAAGGCTTGGAGTTTGGCTGGGTTGTTGACTTTTTTGTTTTGAAATGAAACTTTTTTTTTCTTTCTTACTTTTTTACACTGTGCATTAGAAACAGAGGCTTTCTGCATGCAGTGTGAAAAAACACCTGGCCACATTTGGAATCATGTTATCTGGCTGACTTTATTCAACCCTTCTCAATTCCCTCCTCTTTTTTTTTTAAACCATCTTTATCAACCTGCTCCTCCACAACCAAATATAGACAGATACAGGGGGACACCTATGCTTCTCGCTTCTTTTGTCTTTCCCAGACACTTGTTTCAAATTCATAGTTTGTGTGAATTAATGCTGCCCAAACTTCTCGCTTAGCTACTGTGCTTTAACTCTGAGATGATGTTACCTCATTTTCCGATCAAAGAAAGAACTAGAACCACAGTGCCAGAATTTGAGTATTAAATGGCCTATTGGCTTCTAAAAAGCCCCCAAATGTAGATATTTTGGCTTATTTGGCCTATTAAGGGGTTTCTGCACTCCCTTCTTTGCTGCTTGTTCACAAACAGAGATTCAGATCCAAATTTTACAACTTGTTTCCATCTTTCCATTTCAAACTCTTCTCAGTGGGAAGATGGGGTAGGAACTTATGCCTTACAGAATATTAGTAGTGTTTCTTGGTTGACTTGCAATTTTTGGTTTTCATAGTTCCCTTCACCCTATTTTTGCAATCTGGTAGAAAATTTGCTGCCTTCCATCTTCTTTTTGTCCCTCCTGAAGACTGATGCTGTCCCATCCTGTGAATGTTGCTTTTTGCCAGCCATTCTGGAGGTCAGGGTGTGTGGCCACCCTGGCGCTGCCTGTTCTGACACAACAAGTCCATCACGACCCATATGGTCCTGGTGCAGATCCTTGCGGCTTCCCTGGCACCACTCTGGCCTGAAGCCCTGGATTGTGGGGGAAAAGCTGACAGCACAGGTCGAACAAAGATCATTAATTCTTCTGGGCTTCTCTGTGCTTCACCTGAGTACCCACCGTGTTTCCAGTTCTAAAGTCCTACAGCAGCTACCAGATACATGATGTGCCAATTAACATTTTTTCCTACCTCAATAACATCTTCCCTGTTGTTCATTCTGCATCCAGTTATCTTACTGTCCACCATCACAGAGATCTGTTTATTTGCAGATCCAGTTCAGATACAGCACATTTTTCATTAAAGCTCTTCTCAAAGTGCAACTTAGGGCGTGCATTTTTCCCTTTCAACACATCTACTCTAGCTGTATTCTCATTTTCAAAAACTACTTCCAGACCATTTGGGGGAAAATTGCGCCTGTAGTTCCAGTTTCCAAGGAACCTGTTACTAGTACAGAAAGTTTCCATCTCAATCTGTCTTTTGTCTTCTTGTTATTACATGTTAGTCATGCCCAGAAAAAAATGCATTCAGTGTCCTACGTAAAGAATAGTCCAAGTCTCCACATGAAAAAATCTGTTTAACTTAATAATGATATTGTCATATATGAGACATACAGTTACTTGGCAGTTTATGGAGATGTTTGAAGGCCTAAACACTGCTTCAAGTGTTGACAATGTTAAATACATATATTTGGAGATGTTAATTGGCAAGAGTTGTTATGTATGAGATTTATCATACATCTTTGACTCCTTTTGCCTCAGGCTAATCCATTTATTTCGTATTTTTCCTAAACCTCCAAGCTGCTGAACATCTTTAGCCAGCTATTGTTTCAAGATCAACCCTTCAAAACAAAAACATTTTATTTTTATTCTCACCAGCTGCACAACCTTCTTCCCCAAATTACCTCTATCAAAGTTTCAAGATTAAAATGACTGTCTGAACTGCAAAAATGTGTTTTTATACTGAGATAGCTAGCTTCGTGTAAAAAGAGTTACATACAGAATACCACAAACAGAAAGGCAGAGAATTTAAGACTATAACTGTTTCTGAATGTTAAAATTGATTTTTTTAAGTCCCTCAGAATCCTCCAAAGTTAAACTGTTGCTAATGAAAGTCTGCACACAAATATCTAATAATAAAAAAAAAAGAAAAAAGAAAAAATCTTGTAACACTCTCATGAGGTTGTGCTCACCTAATAAACGAAGAATATCCAAACTTCATATTTTTGGTGTTGAGAGAGAAAAGAGATACTGGTACTGACATAAGATTGCAACAGATTTAATAGGAGTTACTTATTTGATAGGAAAGTGAGGGATCTTGAACCAGTAAAACACTTGTGATGCCTTGTCTGACAAAAATAATAGCAGTGACTTCAAGAGGAGCAGCAAATTGCATGGGGCTGCATGAGGGATTCAGACAGGCAGGAGAGCAGGGGAATAGAAGAAGGAAGAGGAAAGGAAAGTCAAGTTAGGACAGAGAGAGTTTTAAAGAATATGAATATTAATCCTGTGTAAGAGGGGGAATTTCCATGAAGCGCTTCACTTTATTCTACTGTCAGAGTAGGTACAATTCTTGGTATCAGCAGAGTAGTACTGACTTAAGAGCGTGACGTATTACAGCAGAAATCAGAGCTACTGACCACTGCTGAACTGAAGAGCAAATGCAGTGGTAAATTCTGAGGTTTATATCCATTTTCTCCTGTCAGCTGGTGGTTTTCTTTTTTAATATGCAGTAGTGGCCATGAGTACGACTGTGCTGGAGGGATGATAACTCATGGAAAGGAGATTTTTTTCTGGAACTCAGCAGCTGGTAGTAAAGACCAAATGACGTTACCTCTATTGCTACTTCAGGAATATTGTATTTATTGCAGCATGTACCCTACAGTGCCAGAAAAAACAGGTTAGTTTTCTCATCTTGTTTAAAAAAGGTCTGACTTTTTTTTTACCAGACTGAGTGGTTACTTCTTATGGCCAGCATCAAGTCATAGCTGAGTTCTCCTCAGAGGCAGATCACACTGTTAGGATTTTTGTTTTAAGGCTTGGCTGTCATTTTCTGAACCTTTATGAAATGCTTTTAATTTATCTACAATGTAGCAGGGTTCAAGTAGGTCTATTACAGCTGTTGGCATTCATTTTAGCTTTGATAATCTCTAAGGAATCATTTTTCCAGAGCACTTTTCTTGGATACTGCTAAAAAACCCAGTGCTGTTGAAGCACAGAATTGCAGTCCAGGGAAGCCTGTGGCAGCCTAAGCTGCTGAGGAGGCAGGAGCTCAAAAGCCCTCCACAGGCAGTGCGGTTGAAAAGGGATCTCCTGAGTTGCATTGGACTTCAACTACCTACCCTGAAAGGAGGAAACTAAGATGACAGGGGACATTAAGAAGAGGGCTTAATTTCTTCTGCATAAGCAATGTTTTCTATTACTTCATTGCCTAGGTTTGAAGTTTATGTATAGTTTTCTGCATAAACATAGAATCATAGAATCATAGAATCATAGGGTGGGAAGGGACCTCCGGAGATCATCTAGTCCAACCCCCCTGCCAGAGCAGGGTCACCTTAGAGCAGGTTGCACAGGAACGCGTCCAGGCGGGTTTTGAATGTCTCCAGAGATGGAGACTCCACCACCTCTCTGGGCAGCCTGTTCCAGTGCTCTGCCACCACATAATGACAGCATGAGACAAATAGGCATCCACAAGCAAGGAACAGACCATGTAATACCAGGCAATGAAAGGAAACTAAAATGCAACTTAAGGCACTTCTCTGTGAATTAAGTAAGCAAGGCTTGGGTATAGGTGAAAGGGTAAGTGCAAACTATAGGGTTTGCTTTTTTCCAAGAATACTTATGGCTTGAGTGCCAGCATCCACACAGTGTTTACAAAAGGTCCCTCCCCCTAACAGAAGAACCACCATTCATTTTCTTAACAGGAATCTTTAAACTTGGCTATGCTTGGAAACCTGTAAGTTTTTCCTGTAAAGACAGAGCTTGCACTGTCTCATTGTATCAGAGGGCCTGGCCCTGGATTAAAGCATTTGGGTGAGAACAGGAACAGAGAGGAAAGAAAGAGAGAAACATTGAAAGGCAGGGAGCGAGTGGGTGAGCTAGCAAAAAAGTTAACTGTTCATCTGGATCTTTAACGGCCAGGAGGATGAAGTCCATTTGTCATTACGACTAACTACAGGAGATAGATCTAACTGCTGTGAACCTGCCAGACTCCTGTGTGCCCATACTTCATGGAACTGGTACATGATTCATCTTGTAGCTACAGTTTAACAGCAGCACTTCACATTTTGAAGTCTGGATAGGCTCACATTTTTCTCTCTTTTTGTCACAGGTGCATAACTTTCCATTATAGGGCTGGCTGGAAAACAGCAGTTCCACTTAGCAAAAATTTTCAAAGTTTGAATGATTTTATTCCACGTTGACATGAAAAACAACTGCAGCTTTTCAAAATGTCTTTGAGAGAGCTGTGGGCAGAAGAGGGGAAAGCCAGACAGACTAACCTGCCAGGGAAACAGACGACTGACCAGTTCTTGGAGGCAAGGTTCAAGACCTCGCTCTGACAGATTCACAGTGGTGTTCACCCTACTTAAATTCAAGCTTTTAACTCAGCTGCGGCTGCCTACTATGGTCAATGGAAAAAGATTTCCCCTCAGAGAGGCTAATTCAGAGCACATAAGGCAGGCTTTTCCTCTAAATCACCTTTGATAAAACAATTTCAGCCTGTGTTCCATTTATAACAATAGGGAGACTGAACTACTAACTTAACTGCCTGAAGCTGGTCTCCAATTACAGGTAGGGGTGTACGATTTAAACTAGGATGCATTTTTCTACTCTTTTGACTTGAAATTTCATCTGCAACCAGGGAAAGCTTCCTGACAAAAGTCTACACTATCAGGAAAACTGAACACTTCCTCAAAACCAGAACTTTTTTGACTTAAAAAAAAAACCAAAAAAACCGCACTTGACAAGCATGCGTTTCACTGGAATTTTCATTAACAGAAACATTTGGCAAATCATTACAAGTCACCTTATGTTTATTTGTAAACAAAAATCTTTAAAGAGAATGTGTGAACATAAGGGAGAAATGAGCTGGAAACACTTATAAATAATATAAATAAGTACACTAAGAGGTACAGCAAAAATTGTATATACTGGATGTTTGAGTTGGTTGATACTGGTTGATAACTTAACAGCAGGTGCAATTTAAAAACGCATATGAACCTGAACATTTTAACAACTGGATCCTCAATTTAACTGTCAGTGACACTCTGCCAAGTTTATCATGTTGAAGTTTGCCTAGTGTATTTTGTTTACTTGTGAGGACAGAGATGCCCGGTCGAAGGCCATTTCTCAGCCTGTGCATGCACAAAGGCAAGTGAGGATGGTTCAGGGTTTTCAGCCTCTCGGTTCAATCCCAAGAATTTTGGTTTTGCAAATCACTACCACAGCATTTAAATTGGCAGGGACGACGCTGGCAAATCAATAATGAATAGTCCACTTATATATGTGATGGTTGAGGAGGTGACTTGTATACATCATGCCAGAAATCTGACTCTCAGCCAACAAAAGCTGATGCCTCCCTTTGCTATGCATGAGTAATTTTTGTAAAAACCAAATGAAGTTAAATATTGGGGTAATGGAGATGCAAGTCTGTCTCTCAGATCATATTCAACAGTATTTGCTATAACAACCTGTCAGGTTGACTTTGATCTCTAACCTGTGCAGTGCCTCCATAGCCTACATTTCTTTGTCTTACTTTGATGAATAAGCTAAGAAAAAAAAATATTCTAAATGTTGATTTTAATAGCTTTGTGAATAGCAGTTTATGGTATTTTACTCCTTTCTGAATTAAACCTAATCATCAGTTACTATAGGTCAGCTGCATTTTGCTTTTCTATTCAGAACACTAGACTGCTAAAATGATCTTTATTAATAAAGCAGTGCATGTGTGGCATTTTAATAAAGCTTTTAAATGGCACTCAGAAATGGAGCATATTAAGTCTACAGAAAAGAAAAGCATTCAAGTTGTCACTGTTACTCGCCTAAAGAACCCTGTCTTCAATTCCATATTGAACTTGCAGCCTCCTGCAGCTGGGAAACACCCCTCTCTCACAATTATTAATGCTACGGCATTTTTAAGTTTCACCACTGCAGCCCGTAAACTATAACACTTCCATTTGACATTGCTTAGCAATCTACTCTCATCAGTTAAAAACAAGTCAGCTAAGAAATGCTGACCTGTCAATGGGAAAACTTCTATGAGTGCCTAGCACATTTATGCAAAAGTACAGACATAAGGCTCATTTTTAAATAAATAAGAAGATATGCAAGTCATTTGTCATATTTAACTGCTGATGTCAAAGACACAAGAAGTTTACTTTTCAGACATTCATTGTAAACATGTTTTGCAGGGTTCCTGAGTTGTATTCCCTGACAAAGAGCATATATTGTATCAGTTGGTCTACTGAATCAAGAGAGTTTCCTCGAGCAGAGGAACACGTCAAAGGAAAGGAAGGTCAAGTTATTTCAGTCATTCACACATAGATTTCTCATTTTAACAGCTGGTCCTCTTTGCTAATGAACATGCAAAGTTTGCTTATGCTTCAGCTAGAATATAGACATTCACTTGCCTGGAAAAGGCAGTGCTCTTTTAACACTGAATGACCATTTCCCTACGCAACTGGAAGTTGTGCAGGACTAAATACTGCGTTAAGAATATTCAATTGTGCTCACATCTGAAAGATCAGTCCTCTGCCTGATGAACATAGGCACAAATTTACCAAATATGCAATCTTCCACCTATCAAGAGTATACAGCAATGGCTCAGGTAAGCAATAGGAGAAATTCAAGTCATACAAGGAATAATAGTTTTCTATTAGGTGATTAAGATTTACTTTCATTTAAATTAAATAAAGTGTAAGGGAAAAATGAACTTCTAAGCCAAGTTTTGGATTTCAAGAGGATAGCCTTTGAAGTTCTATGTCCCCTTGAAGAAATTCCATGCCTTCAGCACTCTCAGCTCCCTACAGATGTATTTTAGACCACATCCCACTTTGGAGTGTGACACAGAAGGACCCAAACTAGTGTGTCTGTCTGAAAGCATGAAGGTCTTAGCAGTGGTCTGGAAAGTAGCACAGCTGGCTAAGCAGGTCACTGCATCTGCTCACGAGTGCTGGCACTCAGAAAGTACTGAGTGCTGATGAACACACATGACCACAGGTTGTGGAACAGCCTTGACCTTTGCTAGCCTTGAGGTATCAGGTTAGAGACATGCTTCATTGGTAAAGATGACTGATCAGAAAGGGCCAAGTACTTGGATGTGCTTGAATGAGTAAGAAGTATAGAATTTCTTCAAAGCAAATCTGTTAATACTACCTGAAATATGAAACAAAGAAAAAAACCCAACAACATAAACAAAACAAAAAAACAAACAAC
>VYZM01005347.1:293790-334371 GCA_013398915.1 Dromas ardeola
AAAAAAAAAAAAAAAAAAAAAAAGAAAGAAGAGATTCTGTGAATGCGTGCTCCTGGCAAACTGCATGAAAATAGTTACCTCAAAAAGGAAATACGGAATAAGCAAAGCGTCCACAAAGAATGGTAGGCAGGGAAACAAAAGGAAGAAAGAAAAAGAGAAAAAAGGAATGGTATGCAAATAAAACTTGAGCTTTCAAGTAGAGTTCCTTAGGCCAAAGCATGTTGTCAAGAAAAGCTGAGTGAGTCCTCGCAAAAGGTACTTAAGGAAATGTCAATGGATTGATTCAGGCTAGGGAAAGCTAAAGAAGAAACAGGCTGTGGTATAGTAAGGACGAGATAAAAGGCTGGCTCAGAATTTAAAAAACACTTCATTTTACTTTCTTCCCAGAACAATGATCCTGGGGAAAAATAATAGGAATAATAGGAAAGAGGTTGCAGAAATGGATGGCGTGATATTAAAAAAGCAGTTCAATGTGCCTGCTGAGGTGAAAGGGAGAAAAGAAACCATTTAATCTCCATTACAAAATTTACTTTGGAAGTCAAGGAACAAGTTTTCTTAACAAGCTTTATCAAGCCAGAAACGATACAAAGTAAAATAGAAGTCTGTTTCAAGAAGTGGGAAAAGTGATCCCAACAAATACAGATTTGTAGATCTGACCTCAATAGTGCTTGACAAAAACTGAAAAAAAAAAAAAAAAAAGTCAATCCTCAATCCTCCTAGAGCAGTTGTCTTGGCTAAGATGAACAATTTTCTAGAGAAAATGTTTTAAGTCAAAGGTAGATTCTGTATATATGGGTTTCATTAAAATTATTGACTATCCAACCAAAAGGGAATTTGTTAGATTGAAAAGAAGGGAAGTAGTGAAGCAATTTAAAGTAAAGTTCAATGGAAGATGGTTGCTGTTGAAAGGAGAAGTACTAGGCTGAAGGAAGGTTGTTGGTACAGTTCTTCAAAGAACAACATTGGCCTAGTTTTAGGGTCAGTCTTGCTCTCTGTATTTTTATTACTGAATTTGATGCAAAGATTAGGCATGTCATAAGGCCATTTCCCTCTGACATGAGGTTGGAGGCATTGTCAAAACTGAGGAGGTCTGGGGCTTGAGGGATGGAGTGATTGAAATGTTGAAGTTCAGCTGTGGAAATGATTGAAATGTTGAAGTTCAGCTGTGGAAATGTAAGCTTGTGCACCCTATCCAAACCACTTTAGATGAGAAAAGACAAATCTATCCTGGATCCACTGGAAGGTACAGAGAAATAGAATGGCGACCTCTAGTTGACCTAAGGGGTGACTAGGGGACATAAACAGTATACAGTAATGACCTTAACAGATATTGGAAGCATGGCTTCTGGGAAAATTAGTGAAGCATTAGTGATACTGTACAGGATCTCATGTAGAATACCATGCACAAATTCAGTCACCCTTTTTCAAGAAAGAGTATTCAAAACTGAAACAGGTGCACAGATCTGCTACTAGAATGAGATGAAGAATGGAGAGTTTATCTTAATGTCAGCCTGGCTTTAGTCTAGAAAATAAAAGGTTGGGAAGAGGTAAAAAGTCTATTCTGACATGATTGAAACCTACACTAAGAATGGAAAAGAGATGTTTAAGCTAAAGCAACATTATCAAAATTACAATGCCACATAATCTGGCCAGAAATAAATTTAGACTAGAATTAGATGAGGGCGAGGGACAGAGGGCATCCCTTAGCCATTAGGGCATCCAGGTGGTGGTAAATAGTGGTAAAACCTGAATTCAACAGGATTACTTTATCAAAAAGAATACAGCATAAGAGACTGAGGCGGTAGGACTGCAGTGTCTTCCAGCTTTGAAAACAACTTGTTTTGTTTCAGTCAAAATTTACACTTTTTAGTAAATCCTTTTTTTTTACCACACCAAATTTCAGTCACGTCATCTTTAGTTGTTGAAAAGTAATAGACGTTTTCTTCATTTTGGCAAGGTAAAAAGTATGGATAGAAGAGAATGAACTGATCACATTTCTATTTTGCCTTAGATATCTCAATGCACCTAGGAACTGATACGACATATATATCAAAGCGAAAACAATACCAGAGTGTTTTGATCAGAAAAAGAGTAAGAAAGAGAGAAAAGTCAAAATAAAGGTAAATACAAGAACAAGTCTGCTCAAGAAATTGATAGGATAGAGTATTACTTTCTTGCTCTTAATGAAATCTTCCCGTACCTAATTTGTTCTAACACTTGATCAAAATACATAAAAATACTTAAGCTAATTTCTTTCACTTAGTCTTACCTTCACAGTATGTACTCACCATTTTATGCAGAGGCATGGAGGTAAGATTAAGAAAGAGAACTGTTTCTTTATTCCCCTTTCACAGCATTTTTGAAAGCTGTTTGGTATTCCTTTGAAGGCTACAGCAGTAGTTTACATACTGGATATTTATCACTGGTGTGGAGGGTGAAACACTAACTGTACACCATACTCCCTGCCCTTTTAAAATATTAATTCATGAGTAACCATCTATGGAGCCTCATAAAGTATTAACTCTCTAAGTGGGGAAGATCTCTGCTTAACAACATAGCACAAATCCTACATGATTTAAATCCCATGCAATCCTATTAAAATCCAAAGAGTTTCAAGCTGTTTGCGTTAGTTCAGTATCTAATATTAACACCTGGTTTTGAAACCTTACGTATGCATTATTGGTCTATTGGACCAGCAGGACAGGGGAAAGTAAGTTCAATCTTCTTGACTGATGTGGGAATATACGTAAATGAAGTCTACATCTTGAACTTCAATGCTTAATCCTTTTTATGGTTTGCTACTTTTCAGCCACTTCCATTTTATGTACTACATATCAGGTTAAGCTAGTGTTTAAACAATTGTGCTACTTCTCCTGAATTGCCATACTCGAATTTGAAGATAATGGTCTGTGTTTCCCTGAATTCTGGCCACTGGATAGTCAGTGTATGGAAGTGTCAGACTGAGACAGCCTCATTTATTTTGTGAAATATTTATTTGGAGGTCTAGTTTCTCTCTCTTTTTTTTTTAAGCAATTCAACTTACCTAGCTGACCTGAGTGTAAGCAATTTGTTAGGCCTGTGATTTTGTGATTCAGTGGAAAATTTTGAAGCTATCACACCAAAGATGCATGACTGCAGTACATAACAATTACATCTAGACTTTATAAAAACTAGATGGAAATGGGCAAAGCTGTGAAAAAAACATTTGGCCTTCATAGATATCCACTGATACCTACAAATACGTAAGTTTTACACAACAGATTACCTGCAATGGCAGAGTCAGGGCTTGATACCCCTTCTGTGGTGTATGAGAGAGCCTGACAGATGTTTAACATACTTGAAATGAAACACTAATAGCCTGAAGATCAGCAGTGCTGACCAACCCTGCTGATTCTAGCTCAAACGTTATAGATGCTAAGCCCCGCGCCCCCCAGCTTAAAAACAGTAAGGGAATTTTCTAAGATATACTTTATTGTTTATGAATACCTCCAGCCTATATTCACAATATAGCAATAATGACTTGACTCACACCTAAAGAAATTAGCAGATGGGCTCTTTCCTCTTCATATAGAAATGTCAGTTAAATAGAAGAAGGATAAAGCTAACAGAGTTACGTGCCAACTATGCCAAAACATAAAGAAATATTGCCAGGTGTAGGATTTTCTTCTTTAGACACATGTTCCTTCAAATTTTAGTTTTCTTTACTAAATTCCAAGGTACCCTTACGTAAGAGACATCAGAAATATGATCTCTGATTGTTGCTACTAGATTTCTGCTTATATTGCTAAGTTAGAGATTGTACAAGTGTGCAATGTGCCTTTAATTGCTACCACCAGGAAAAAATTTTCCCTTAGGATTCATTAGCTAATGACTTCCTCCTTCACTGAGTTGTAAATCTACAAAAGTCTTTGGCAAACTGGTCATCTGCCTTCTTGGAAGCCAGATCTGAAGGACCCAAACAGGTGGGAGCCATAACTACAAACATATGAAGGTAACAGAATTAGCAATTACATGTATTTGTATGGTACCTTCATAAAGTTATTCTCCTAGTAAACTTTAAGTACCCACTCAAGTCATACTTAGGTGTGAAGTAAATGTCTTCAAGAGCCATTAAATTAATCTAATAAATTAATTATTAGGTTCGCAACATTCCAAACTGTTCAAGCTCTAGTGTTTTTAGCACAGTAGTAGTATATGTAGTGCTACAGGATGGCCCACTTACAGTGCCTTTGCTACACTTTGGACGCCTATTTGAAGTTACACTAATGAGACAGTACACTGGAGGCACTATGTGTAAAGTACTTGAGGACACATAATCCAAAAAGACATAGTTGCATTACATAGCGATATATACACTAGGCTGTAAGGCAAACGTACTTAGAACATATAAATGGATTTGCTCTTAGGACCCAGGAAATGTCGTGTATTGAAAGTGTATTTGAATTTCCTCATTCTGAGCAGTTGTACTAAAATCCAGGTGTTAAGGTGTTCATGAGGAGGAAGACATGCATGAGAGTCTAGTCTTTACGCTTTCAGCATCCGAGTGTGCTCACCTGTAAATATGCTCCTAATCCATAGGAAAAGGTAGTGGGAGGCTTTAGCATTTATCAAAGAGTGAGCTGCTTTCCTGTGCCAGGGGTGTGTGACTAACACGTGAGAGTTATTCTTCCAAATTTCAGCTTCTTGGTAGCAGCCTGAAGTTCTGCCTCTCAAACTCATGCTAGTCGGGAATTGCAATATCTCCTCTGTGTCATCTTCTGAGTACAGTCCGGAGTGTGCTAGATAAAACTCTTTTGCCGGACTTTGGTACTACAAGTGACTATGTGCCACAGTTGTCTACGATTACACCGGACTGGAAGCAAGCTTGCTACATTAGTTCTACATTAGTTTTTCAAAATTGTTTTTCCCCTGAAATGTTTTCAAATGCACTTTGAAGGTTGTTATTATCCATGTTGTTTCTGTTCCTATATTTGGAGTCATAACAGTATTTTGCCACAGGAACAAGTCATTGTGGGGTGATTAGATACTGCACAAACTGTTCTGCAGAAACTGCAGCAGACATGAACTTGTTAACCTATGCAACGGAGAGGACCTGAAGAAAGCTTAGCCCTCTGTGAAGGACAGGACAGCTCCGTCAGCAAGGGACACCATTGGATAAAAGAAAAAGAGTAGTCCCTTGGCACACACTGGTTTATGCCTTTGTTGAAGTCTTAAGCTTTTGAGGTACAAAATTTCTCTTAGAAAAAAAAAAAATAAGCACAAAAAACATCTTTGTGAAGTCATTGAGAATTTTTCCATCCTGCTGTTTACCAAAAAAAGAAAGCTCATCTCATTACCCCAGCGATCAGAAGGTTTTTTTGCCTCCATCTACTGAAATGACAATACAGCATGCTTTCTGATCATATTTGCAGTTCTAAAATATACGCAGATTACATGTTTACTAAAAATATCTGTTTGCAAGTAATGGCATCAACTGCACAGTCATAGCTTTTGCCTATTCCAATGTATCACTTCAAATGCTCACAAGACTGGAAAAATTGATGATAATAGCATTTGATTATAAACCAGTTTGTAGTCTATTTGTTCTCTGGCCAGATGTGCCTAATTTTTGTTGTCATCCTTGCAAGTGCATAGAGGCACAAACAGCAAGAAGGAACCCTACATGCTGCACTTCACTTTCTCTCAGTTTAGGATTCAGGTCATCTTGGGCACAGCACTCTGTGACCCAGCGGGAAAGTCCCTCAAGCACCCCTGTAATAAAGTGCCTGACCATGTGAGCAGCACCTCAAGCTCTATAACCACTTGCCCGGGACTGAGTGAGGACCACAGCTGAGAGCACACAGCCTGCCAGGCCCTGTGCACAGCCCAGCACACATGAGGAGATGGTGCTGGCAGTGTGGTGAAGGACCCACTTACTTTTGGGGCCTCACTGGGGGCCTGAGCGTCCCACTGGCCAAATAACAATTCAGCAATTCCAGAGAAGTGGTCTCGGGGGGGATTTAGGTACTGATCAACCGGGTCCTTTTAGAGCCTGGGTTTAAACCAATAACCCGTTTTCTTTTCATTTTCCATTAACCAGGAAGACCGCAGCAGTGTCCCAGTAGTGCTGAATGTGTATAGTGAATAGCTTGAATAGTGTATGCTATTGCTGCTGGGAGAGCTCTTTTCTTTTAAAGAGGCTGTTTTACATAGGGAATACCTTAGCTCTCCTCCTTGGAGTATAGCATCTAATAAAAAAAAAATAAATCCCAAAGCCCACATCAGAACTCTACCCACACAGAGAGATAATTTCAACTGTCTCTCCAGAAACCTAGCTATAACTGCGGAATAATGTAGCAGTCTTCTTACGTTAGACCCAGGCAGCCACTGCCTTTAGACTCGGGCCAGCACAAACCTTCCCTGCCAAGCAGCTGTTTTGCTCATACGGTACCTCCTAAGGCTTGACCCAGCCGTAAGCTCCTAGTGACAAGGACCCCCCTATTTTAACATGTTTACACAGCACGTAGCATCATGACGAAGTTCACAGGAAGATCTGTCAGGTGCTATCATGATATCAATCATAAGTAAGTAATAGAGGATCAGTAAAAGCACATTATCCAGGTAAGCTCCAAAGAACATTCATTATGTAAGGTTATTACTTTTCTCCCTTTTTGTCTCTATCTTCAAAGTAACATACTGCCAGGCAGAAAAACTTTTCATACGCAAGTCAATTAAAAATTCAGAGCCATGCCATTTGAGCTGGAAGTTGGTTTTCAGTAACGTAAATTGAACCACATTTAAAAATTAATAAATAAATAAAAGGTTGTGGAAAAAAAAATAATCATTTCTGGGTGGTGTACATAAGGATTATTGTGCCAAAGCCATCACTTACATCCTGTTTCAACTGCTGGCTTGTTAAACAGTGAAAGTTCACTGCTGTGTCTGCCAAAAAAGGTGAGCAGGTGAAACACCCCAGTCCCCCAGGCAAAATTCTCTTCTCTGAACCCGTAAGAAAAAATCAATCTTTCCAATCATGAACAAAATCCTTTAAGTGATCTGATGCTTGGTGTGAAAATAGCTAACAACATCTATTGGCACCAATCCCCTCCCTGAGCCCCAACACTCCCCCAGGTCCTTACTGGAATAAGGAGGAGAAAACACAAGCAGAAATCCCCAACCCCAACCATTTCAAAAGGCAGGTATTTTCCCAGTTCAGGCTCCTGAGCTGCCCAGGTGACAGGGAGAATTCAGAAGTAGGAGTGTCAGAGCAGGCACCGCAGTCAGAGGTGGCTCATAGCACTCTACCGCTGATCCTGGCACAGGGGCTCCAAATAAAAATCAAAGCAACACATCTCTTTTCAAAACAAAGAAAGAGAAAAAGGAAAAAAAAAAAGATCTCATTTTCTGAGTACCTTTGATTCCTGGCTGGTAGTTGATGCTGGAGAGGGGGGCTGCTCTGTGCTCTCCACTTCATTCTCTTTCTCCACACTATCCACGCTGACTTCAGTTGTGCTGCTTGGAGGAATCATTTTACCTCTAAACCACTGCCACTATCAGGAAAAAAGCTACAGACCTTTCTCGCCTTTTTTCATTTAATGTCCTCTTTCTTCTCTGCTCTTCTGGAGCAAATGAACTCCAACCGCTCGGTTTCACTACATTTGCAAGGCTAGAATTCTCTGGATTTTCTTTTTTTCCTTCTCCTCCTCCTCCCCCTCTTCCTCCTCTCCCTCCCTCCTCCCTCCCCTATGCAATTCTGCTGCGAGGGCAGTAAGTTATCGATGGCTCTGTAGGTCAGTTGTGTGCCTGCTTCTGTGTTTTCCCCGATCCTCCTCTCCCCTGCGTGAAGCCCGGAGGTGTGGAGCAGAGTCGTGACCGTCAGCCCTGCGATCAGAGGGGAGTGAGGCGAAGCAGCAAGCCCCAGCCACGCACACACACACGGGGCACTGGAGGGAGGAGTTGTATTTCTAATGCTGTGAATAGCTTTGGAGGAGCATGTGCTGTCATAGTAGTGAAAGAAAGTAATGCGCGCATGCACACGCACACACATGCACACAGAGAGGCAGGCAGCGTGTATGAGGTTTGGAAGCATTTTACCTTTTTACAGGCTGGAGAAGGCAGAGTTTGAAGGGCAGCTTTATATTCTTACAAGTCTTTTCCTGAAGAAGGACTCTAGAAACAGAGGAGAAAAATGAGTCTTCCCTTACTTTGTCCCAGAGAAGATTATTTAAAATCCTAGCTACCCAGTGTCTCTAAAGCTCCCACCTTGCCTTACATCCCAAACTTGCTAGCAAGTGACAGGACAGACACAGGGGAGAGTCACCTGTGGATCCACATGTTCTTTGCTCCCCTCCTGGGCAGGGAAGCCCAGCTCTGAGCAGTGCACACGCAATCAGGGTCAGCTGGAGCTCCCACTACCGCGCACATCCTATACCTGTAGGTTGTCATAGTGATAACACTCCATCGGGCAGCAACAGAGCAGACGCAGCCATCAGGAAGGGCCGTCTGGCTTCCCCCAGTGCTGTCATTCCCGAGGATGCGGCACCCGAAGTCACGCTTGGGGCTGCAGCAGTACTGGCAGAAGGTCAGCACGACTTTGCTGGCTGGCTCAGATTGCTTTATATTGCTCGAGTTTTTGCCTCTGATTTAAATCTGCTGCAAAGGTGCCTGTCAGCTCTCTTCCCTGCTGAATTAAGGTCTGTATTGTGAAAGGCTGAATGGATGTGCTCCCCACCAGATATACGCTTTGCAGAGCAGAAGCCACTCCATACGGCTGGTGAAGATGCCTCTTTCATTTAAAGAAAACAGAAAAAAGCAACCCAAATGTTTCCAACAAGCAATACTTAGATCCTAGAAAGTGAAAAGAAAAAAAATTTTTGCTTAGTTGATCTATACTGGAGGTACAGGTGTTTGGAGGTGATTTGCTGAGGTTTGAGTCAGAGGGGAGCTTCAGTATCTTGTAGCTCTGGGAGAGGGTACCAGATTCTGTTCCAGCCCCATCCCTTAGAAATGCAACTGCCACCTGGGCCTGCCTTGCAGACCCCCTCCACGTCAAATAATCCATGCGCGAAAGTGAAGGCAAGTTTTCAAGATAGGAGGGGTTATACGGATGAAAGCCAGAGCAGAAATTGCCCTGCAGCCTCTCTATTCTTAATAACTATGCAGAAGCCAGGAAAAAAACCCAGCTTTTCTTTGAATCCCTGGTGAATTTTCAGGACTGGTAGTTAGATGGGGAAAAAAAGCTTTATTTCTTTGAAATAGAGCATATAAGATACTGAAATCTTTAGCAGACAAAAAACATGAAATGCTGCAATGCTATTTGTACAGCTACTTCAGAGCAAAAGTGCGTCTTAGGAGTCTGCCAGTAGAACCCATTATTTGGCCTGTAGTCACTAACACCATTACAGAGATCAAAAAGAGAACACTGGTTGCTGTTGAGGCAGTGTCAGTGACAACTGAGATTGAAGCAGGGAAACACAGAGCTCAGAGGGGCAGATTTGGCAGGTAAATAAAAGAATTTATTTCCCAAGGTTTGATTTCTAAAATACAGCAGCATCTTAGGCTGTCCTCTTCAGAGCCGGTGGAATTCTTCAGGTGCAAAGCTCATTTCTTCCACTCAGCAAGTGAGATTTGGGCTTTGCTGTAAAATCAGCCTCTTAGCAATGAGCGGGGACTGAGCAGAGTCAGAGTTTGGGAGAATCAGGGCAGTTGTGGGCAATGGAGATCTTGGCAGGGCAACAGCAATTGAATGCTCCAGCTCTGGCAGCGGTATCCTTTCCTGACGGTCCAGCTGAGCACAGTCAAGTCAGGGACAGGGCATGGGTTCTGCCCCTGCAAGGACTCTTCTGCGTTCCCAGCAATGTGACTGGTGAGAACCATGAAACCAATTTTTGTCGAGCTCCCCAGCAGTGTTGTGAACCAGACTTTCCTGTTAAGAGGCTCAAAACCATCTTCTTCTCGTTAACTTGTAGGTCACCTTTGAAATGGGCCTGGAGTGGCTGGTTAATAGTTAATGCTCTAAGCGTTGTAAAATCCTGCACACATTTTGTATGAAAAGCTTGTAACGTCATGACTGTGTATGTGACTATCATACCACTCTCTGCTCTTTTTTTTTTTTTTGTGTTGTTTTACCAAATTAGTACTGACACCTGCTGCACTCCCTCTCTTCTCCCAATTACTCACTTGTCAACCACGACTGATCTGTCAGTTTCTTGACAATTAGCCTGGGAAAGATGAGTCAAACCTAAAATCTTACCAAAAAAGCAAAGGAAAAGAAGCTGGATTTCTCATAATTTTATTTCCTTCCACGGGAGCTGGCTATTGAAAATCAAATATTCAGTATAACAAAACAGACTGATCAAATTAGATGAACCGCCATCTTCCTCTCTCTCCCACGCTTAATTCCTGAGAAGTTGGACTTGTGATTACCGCCGATCAGTCTCTAAGTGAAGGTACTCGGCGGAAATATGAGCACTGCAGCAGAGTGCTAAACAAGAGGAAATTGAACAGATTCTCTAGTGAAGAGATGAGTGTAGATTTCTGGAGTGGCGAAAGGCAATTTGGATGAATAATACATGAGACCTGATTCTCAGCCCCCAGCTGAAGTTGTTGCACCGTGTAAAGGCGCTTGAACGTTGCCTGGAGTCACCGCCAAGCATTCCCCTGCTGGGTGGTGTGAGGCTGCTGCATGGCTGCTACGCCTTGTCGGTCTTCCCTCCCTCCCGCTCTCTGGCCGCACACAGGAAGGTGTCAGGGTGTGATGCAGAGGCACTCCGCTGCATCGGGGATCCTGCAGTTCTTCCTAAGCTCTGGCTGTGGCCGGCATGATAAGAGCATTCCAGAGGTTCCTGACACAAGGAATATATACATGCGGCTGTACTGCCAAGTCCTACCTGCTGTAGAGCTCGACGGTGGCAAGATTAAGCTGATGTAGGGGTTTTGGCCCATTCCATGTTCTTTTGCCTTCTTTTTCTGGCACAGACATTCCCTCGAAATATTTGAGCACATTTCTGCAAAAGAGGTACATGAGTAGAGCTGGATTTCACCAAAGGAAAGATATGAAATCAGTCCATATCAAAAGATGTTATTCCTGTTTAGACCCCCATGCATTTACTAGAGAAAAATAAGAAGTAAAAAGGGATAAAGGGAGCTATAGATGTCATTATTCACTGCCTGGTGCATAAACCATCCCACACTCCTGAGCAAAGAGGATATAGGGGAGCATATAGAGATGATACTACTGATAAATGGCATGGGTTTAAATCACTGTGTACCTCTCTTTAGAAGCGTACAAAGCAGCAAGGAATCAGGCCGGTTGCCACCAAAGCAGAGCCCTCGAAGGAGAGAGGAATTAAGTCTACTGAGAGTCCAACTTCCAAGAGGATGCAGGCTGAGCGCCACAGAAAATTATTAGACACAGAAAAAAGGTTGTAGTTCTGGCACTTGCAGTGAAACTTGATCAGCCTCTCCCAAAGTCCCTCAGTCCAATTTGTGAGTGTTCCAGGTGACAAATAGTAGCTTCATCTCTTAGTCAATTCAATTTTGCCTTTGTGGAAACTGGCAACAGGATACCCCTCTAGAGCCATTTGTGATGGGAATTTTACTTTTGGCATGGTACATTTGGCCAGATGTACTGGTGGACATCTTCACTAAGCTCTCCCCTCAAATATCCACTATCACCCACAGCTGGCTACTAGACTGCAAAGACCAGACCACTGCTCTAGTGGAGTATCTGCCTCTGTTTCCAAGTAACAGGCTTGTGGGCACTTCTCACCAGCAAACATTATACACACAGAGGAAACGATATTAAAATAGTATCAGGTGGCTGCGTTTTTTTGTTTATAGTCACACACCCCTTGTTTGCTTTCAGTACAATCTTGGCGATTCGTCGAGCATCTAATATAATAACAACCCTCCCTGGATTCTGCTTATCAAAATGCCATCTAAGGGCTCATCAAGCTGGAAGCAGAAGCTGGTCAATGCTCTGAAAGCATTCCCAGTGCTAATGGGATACTGGTGGCTTGCATTTTGACTAAATGGTCTCAAAGTACTTTTTAAAGTATTAAGCCTCCCACTGCTCCAGGGAGTGATTATACCATAGCAAACGAGTAACGGTGGAGGAAGCCAAACCAACAGATTTGTGCTTGTACTTAAGCAGGGAGAAAAATGGAACCTCTGCCTGAGTATTAATTTCAAAACCCTCTTTCTCTCCATCCACAGCAATGCCACAGGGAGTGATGCAGAGATCACGCTGCACCTTGGGCAATTTGAATCTGTCTTTCAGAGAGATCACGGTGAGATTGAAACACCACTACCCAGACATCTAGACCAGGAGAAAGAAGAATGCTGCATCCTCTTGTGACAGCAAGAAATGTTTGAGAAGGGGAGAAGAGGATGTAATTATAAAAGGTGGAATTTAGCCAAGATACAGCATGTAATATGTTCAGTCTTACAAAAAGCATTGCAATACCTTTAAATAACCAGCGACAGTCCCGACCTGATTTTACATCTCTGCTGGCAATATGATTCCTTCTCACTTTTTATAGGAATGCGATATAAAAAGAAGAGGCCCGTGGAACCAGTAGCACCATTTCCTGCAACTCACAGATGCTCCTAGAAATTCCTGCCATTTAGTAACCATTCACTGACTCACTCCAATAAGACTGTAGCAGGAATGCCATGAACCAGTTCAATATGTGTTGCTGCAGTGGTGATTTAGCCATGTACTAAATCCTTTCAGGGTATCCATGCTCCAAATATTTAAAGAGATAACAAAGATATGATAATTGACATAATCTCCTCCACTGTTTCTGGACTCAGCTTTAACCTCACTTCTGTTTCCTTGGATAGTCATTAAGACTCTTCCTGATGGCTCTCAGAACCATCAGGAGGGTCTCATATAATCATACCATCTCAGCCAGCTCTATCTACCTCTTTTCCTCAGCCTTTTTCAGAATGGGGTGGGAGGAATCCCCCACACAGTCACCACCTGGGGTCTTGGGTGCGGTTTTTTTTCTGAAAGGCTTCTGATAGGAGGGAGCTTTCAATCACCTCTTTCTTTCCTAGACCTTCCTTAACCTGAATTGTTCCTTAAATTCCTCTGTCCGGTTGTTAGTCTTTCCAGGTGTGTGCTGGGTATTACAGCTCGCAGGGCTTTACTGGATTTGTGGCAGGTTCCTGCTTTGTCCATTCACTCTGGTATTGAATACCGTCATCATGAGCTATTTCTTAACTAATCTCAGTGAAAATGCATTGCGAACAACATTTTGCTTAGACTGTAAATAGAATCCAAAATAAGATCTGGCAACCATTCCCAGCATAGCTGGTGGTGAACACAAGGATATGTATATGCATTTTTTTTTCATACTGATATCTTATGGCTATGCACCAAATTTTAAAAGGCTGTGCATGCACAGTATTTCCTGTCTTAGGTAGTTACAGCATGCCTGTCACTATAATATTTAGGCACAAACATGCATGCTGAATGCAAAATGAACCTCACTGTCAACTGCAAACCTGCAACAGTTGTGCTATCATATTTTGCTTTGGAAGAAAAAAGGATTTCTCAGTGTGTCAATGACCTTTCTTAGGAAAGTGGGGCTTTTCTACAGGGTGTGGTAGAGCTCAGTTACGCACAGCAAATCTTTTAAATGCCTTCAAACCCTGTAGGATGAAAATCTTTGTAGAAATATCAGAAATTATCATTATCAAGATTAACATTCCACTCCATCAGATTAGTGCACGTGTCAACTGGAATAGAAATGTGTATGATGAGGGTTGCCCACAATTATGTAACTTATTATAATGATCTATTACAGCTCTCAAACAAGAATAAAGAAAATAAATGTTCAGCGTGTTATAAATCTGATGGGAAAGTGAATATCTTAAAGCCCAAATATATTGGTTTTCTTCCTTGAATCTTGATAAGAATCAAAATTTGAAAGATATTGATGGTAGCTGGGTTGTTATCTCCCTACATAGTTACTAATTCAAAATAAAAATGGGAAGTAAAATTTGAATTAAGCAAAAAATAAAGGTAAACCTTAAAACCACTGCAGGTTATCTCTAATGATTTGTATTATTTTATTTAAAACAATAAAGAGTCTTAGAGTCCAGTGCAAAATGATAATAGGAAGATAAGTTTGTCTTCTTGGTAAAGACAAGACTATCACTATCCTATGAGCCTATCAAATAAAAGCTTAAAAGGATTCAGGTCACTTTAAATAAAAAAATCAGATCTCACTATTAAGTCTACAAGCAGTGATAAAACCACTAAGGACTGTAGTTGAGATCCTTTCCAACCAGATTTCTTCAAAGAAATAAGATCCATTTTTTAAAGTGCTCCAGTGCATACAATAGGTATTTTGTGCTTAAAGCAATGGGAAAGAATACAATCGCTTACCTCCATTTGAAATCTCAACACAGAACATTCTGGAGTCACTGCTTCATTTGATAAGTACATATCACTGCCTCTTATTATTCAAAGGGGTCAAGCTCAGCTGCAAGAGCAAACGATTTTACTAGCAAAGATAGTCAAGATTTTTGGAAGTACAAACATCAGAAAAGAAGAGACATGAAAGAAAAATTTGGGGAAAATTGTCCAAAGTATGAGTGCTTTTACCTTCCACATTCATAACTATTTCTATTCTTCATTGGATTTCAGAAAAAAATCACTTAAGGTTTCCTTATGTTTGTTTGTAATACCACCTGTGGTAATACCACTCTATAATTGTCATTCTGATGCCTCAGTGTCTGAAGTGTTCAGGCAGAAAGGGACTGCACACCAGACCCAGTAAGGGCTGGACCTCTCCTGCTGTTTCCATGGAACAGGTTATCTTAAATTCAAATGCCTAATAACTGAGCTCCATGGTTTCAGACTTTGAGTAAGCCGGGTACTGAAGTATGTTGTAGGTTTATCCATATAATTGGTCAAATTGATTTTGATAACTGAGACACTTAAAGTTACATGAATGATGATTTAGCTAATATATCTCCATATGATTTTAAAATTCTATTTTCATTTTGTAGTCCATAATACTTCTGTGTCTTATTAGTCTCTTTTACTGGACCATGAAGAAAGAAAAGACTACTGAGCAATGAGCATCAGGCTGGCTGAAATCTGGAGGAAAAGCAAGTTACTACAAATTCCTAGGGAGGGCTAATATTTGGGATGCTTTAATTTAGCCAAAAGCAGAACTAAAAGAACCCCTGAGTACAGGGGATTGACAGATATAAATTCAGGGAACCAACAATTAAAGAAAGTGGTTTATGGCAGAAGGGATAGCCATCATCTCATAATGTCAGGGATTATTTCAAACTGGGGCATTTTTCTGGGATCCCCAATACAAGGAAATTCAGCAGACTTGGTAGTCCACATGATCAGAACATTCAAGAGATGCAGACACTGGGAAGATATGCATGCAGCTCTGGAGTCCTCAGCACAAGAAGGACATGGACCTGTTGGAACGGGTCCAGCGGAGGACCATGAAGATGATCAGAGGGCTGGAACACCTATGCTATGAGGACAGGCTGAGAGAGTTGGGGTTGTCCAGCCTGGAGAAAGACCTTATAGCAGCCTTCCAGTATTTAAAGGAGGCCTACAGTAAAGATGGGGAGGGATTCTTTATCAGGGAGTGTAATGATAGGACGAGGGGTAACAGTTTTAAACTGAGAGAGGGGAGGTTTAGATTAGATATTAGGAAGAAATTCTTTACTGTGAGGGTGGTGAGGCACTGGCACAGGTTGCCCAGAGAAGTTGGGGATGCCCCGTCCCTGGAAGTGTTCAAGACCAGGCTGGATGGGGCTTTGAGCAACTTGGTCTAGTGGAAGATGTCCCTGCCCGTGGAAGGTGTCCCTGCCCATGGCAGGGGGGTGGAACTAGATGATCTTTAAGGTCCCTTCTAACCCAAACCATTCTGTGATTCAATATAACTTCAGTCAGAAAAAAACTTTGATTCACGAGAAAATATGAAAAGGAAAGTACTAGTAACCAAGCTGGAATACAACAGATGAGATTGTCTTTCCAAGGGGATGTGACCAGCCCTCAGATATGAACTCCTGCAAACACATAAAGTTTATATCTAAATTGTGAGTTCTTCAGGCTAGGTATTGTCCTTCTATTTTGAGTTTGTACAGCACCTAGCAGCTAGTTTTGCCTTCTGTCTGGACTTAGGTATTACAGTAAAACAAATAAATGATCATTTTAAAAAGCGGATATGTGTCTATTCAATTCCAGTGGCACCGTAAATCTAACTTGTGCAGTATTTGGCTGTGTCCAAAGATTTTATCACCAAAATTTTCCCTTTGCTTTCCCCTCTACACCCTCCCCCCCCCCCCCCCCCCCCATTCTGTTATGATAAACAAAATTCTTCTTTTTTTCACTGATGGGNGGCATTTGCATGACTGAAAGCTTAAACAAAGACATTGAAGTAAAAACTAGAAGCTAGACAGTAGTTTTATATATATATACACATACATGTTCATATGCTGCGTACTTAGCACAGTAATGGCTTCATATATTGTAGACATGTTGAATGCTAGACAGTAATAGGCAGTAATGCTCAGGAAAGACAGGGGAAAGATCAGTGCAGTAAATACTCCATACATCAAAAGAAGTAGTGTAGCGAATGATCTGATTTAGAAAAAAAATGTCTGCTGTGTATTTGTGTGACCCCCTAATGAGAGCTTTGTGTAGGAAATCTATTTTTATCTTCCACATAGAAAAGCAAAGAATGTGCAGAGCTGTGAATGATATGCTTTAACTGCAGATAGTTGGTAAAGGTTTTGACTTCTTTGGGATATTTTTTAATCCCATTGCACCCAGTGGAGTTAAAAGGCTGCTTGCAATATGTTTTAAAAGCCATTTCTTCATGAACTGAAATACACTGTGCTTAAATCATCATGGGATTTTTCAAAAATGCTTCATGGACCTTTCTCTTCTTCCACAGATGTGAAAGCTGCCTTCCATTGACCTGGGCAGAAAAGCTGGACCATAATCGAGCACTTAGCTGAAAATCCTAACACCACTTTGGTCCAAAACAGTTTAGGTCTATTTTCCTTGTTATTATTATTTTTTTCATTATTAGGAACCTAAAAATTACTCCTGGACCCCACTCTCAAAAATAAAAGTAATCTGGTGCTGGCTGCACTCACCTCATGACTATATTTTTACTCCTTTAGAAGTCAGGATTGAAAACTTTATTCTACTGAACCAAAACTTTATCTGATCTAAGTACAAAAAATAAGTTGTAAGTAGCATAAAATACATGATAGGAAGCAGCTGCAACCAGTTTTTTTCCAGTCCTTTATTGTTAGGTGCTGTTTGCTTAGCAGCTAGTAAATAGGCTATTAAAAAAGACTTGGGGAAAATTTTCCAAGAGACATGAATGACATCAGAGTCCTGAACTATGGTTAACAAAAGACAGAGAAAGCTAATTTTTAGTTTAAAGAGAACACATCTCCTACCCACCCAGAGAGGCACATTTTGAAAATTACAGTAAAAGCTTCTGTGCCAATTCTAAAAAACATCTTCCCTGAGCAATACAGATTTGCACATGAAGTTTCAGTCCTATTATTCTATTGACAAGGGGGAGTCATTCATATTCAACTATCAAAAGAATAAATATTTTGAAAGAGGATTATCTTAAAGGGCAATTTTGAGGATGCATGCAAAGTTCTGCGACCACTGAAACCAGTAAAAGGTCCCGGGATTTCATCCCTGCAAACAAATCCAGGTGGTTCCAGTTAGGCATGTCTGCTGCTATCTGTGGGAATAAAATGATTCTGAAAAACCAGGCCGTAACAGTTATCTGGCCAACAGATCAGACAGTGCTATTATAGTCAGCATGCAAACCATTTTCCCTGTTAATTATATCCATCTAATGTCAGAGATCTAATTATCCAAGAAAAAATTAAAATTCCTAAAAGAGCACAGAACTGAAAAAATGGAATACAGCCAAACTTCCCTGAAGTTTTCACTCATGAAAATGTTAGCCTGGGAGATCAGCATCAATTTTGACCATGTTTTAACTGTAGGGTTTTTTTTTTCCAACAGGCATGAAAACATGAAAAAAAAAATCCTGGGGGATATTACTTTCAAACACTTACCTCTTTCCAACGCTTCTTTTACCATCTGACTGTACCAAATTACCCTGGTTATTTTTCTCTTTCAGTCACTGTGAGAGAAGCATCCCTGGAAACGTACAAAATTACTTGGTGAAATACATTTTTACATGTGTGTTCATTTCACCTCTGAGAAGACCACTCAGAAATTACTAGAGCCATGAAGAATATCAATAACTGCTCTGTTAAATATATAAGATAATCAATTGTGATTGATACATAAAACAGAAATTCGAGTTTAGGTGAAATTCCTTCCTGAAAACATAAATTTTCTCTGGATAGGTGTTTAGCTCATTTCACCTAAATCAAGAAATGAAACGGCTGAGTTAGGAGATCTTCTGATGAAGTATTACTAGGTTCCTTTCCATCTCCCACGTAGAGCTTCCCTGGGCTGAGGACCATCTATTTCTCCAGGCCTCTTGGGAAGCATTATACAAGTCAAGAGACAGTTTGCATTTGGCAACTTTGTCCCAAGGTTTCCTGCTGAAAAACCTTGTCATTCCTACAAGTCAAAGTGCTATGGGACTGTGCTCTTCACACGTTTTTCCTTTAAAAATTTAGCACTCAAAAAAAAAAAAATGAAATAAGGAAAGTGAAGTGAAGATAATGAAAATTCTGTGAAACGTCCAGGTATCGGATTGGCCTGATATTAGTTGGTAGTCAGCTGGGTTAAACAGCCATAGCACACCTGAATTTAGGGAGCTATGCTAATTCACACAATTGGGTTTAGAAGCATGAAGTAGCATTGGAAAGCAGGTGACCCAGAACCTAACTTGCATCTGAAGATACACGTGGAAGTTTCATTTTGATAGCTCTTATAATTTTTTTTTAGATCAAGCCTAAAGTCTCCGTTCTCAACTTTCAACTTCTCTACTACCAGAGGGTACAATATGAGCTGAGGGCAAATTTATAGAAGAATGCACCAAAAGGAGGAATAAGTATTAACTTGACATTACAGAAACTATATGAACTATATCACCTGGGACCACAGAAGAGACACAAATTAATGGAATCATCGCTCTCATTTTGTAAGAGTCTACCCATGAGGGAACAACTTGACAAAATATCAGCTACTATTTTAAACGACAGAGCCGAACCAATTCGTCTTAGTTGTCAGACATTACTACTCAGAAAGGACAATCTCTCTTTTTAGCACACACGTTCCTGTTTTCTGTATTTTTCTGTATATTCTGTCTCACAAAGAAGTGTAACTATTCCAATGCATTTCAGCACAGTTTAAAAGCCATGTCCCTGTTTCAGCCTCAGGGGTTCCTATTAATTCCCTTCAAATGTTACATGTTAGTTCAGGAAACAAGGATTTTCTGCTTTAATTAGTCACCTTAGTTATCAATTCATATTCCACTATCAGTCTTGGACATGTAAATGATTTATATATTCCCCATAAGGCTAGTTTTCATATTGGGGGCCTTATCTAACAGTTTGCCGGGGCTCTCCAACAAACTTAACCTACTATGTTTTTTACTCAGAGAATACCACTACACAATAATCTCTATTGGTATTGATTGGCAGATGTAGAGAAGCATGATTATCAGATTAGGCAGTATTGTAACCAGCTGGATAGGTCTTCCCAATGTGGAGGAGGCGAATTGCTGCTCAGTGAGAGCACTGCTGGTGTCTTGGCCTTTATTAAAGACTCATCACAGACCTGGTAGAGAGCCATCAACAGCAAGGCTTCTTAGGGGACAGGTTCTGGCTGTATGTGAGCATGCTACTTTCCGCTGTGGCCAGAGGATCTTCCCTTCTTTGCCAGGTGGCGAAGGAAAGAACATGGAGTTACAGAGTGATTTGTCTACGGAAAACCTGCGTGCCTGTGTTCACACCATGTGGACTCAGGAATGGACTGCAGGCAGGTTTCAGAACATGTTTAGGACAAAGGTGGGGTTTGGTCACCGATTAGCTGCCTCCTTAGATGGAGGTGAGAGGAATAACTGCTTCCTATTTATCAAAAATGAACACGTATCCACCACAGACTCATTGGCCGTTTGGGCTTGATGCTAGCATGAAGGTCTGTCATTCAAATTGAAGATGAATAGGTGTTTTTTTACTTCTTGAAATTCTAAATCAACAATGTAAAGTATCCTATCAATGAATGTTGAACCTTTCCTAAGCCCAGCTTTTCAGTTGTAGTGCCTTAGCGTGTTTGCATGAAGACTTTAAGCAATACACTATGAAGGCTAATACCCATATCTACTTATTGAACAACCAAACATAAATCCTAATTCCCTCACTCTTAGACCAGTGCAAACTACTCTCTCCCACCCACGCTCTACCTTGGCCTTCGATTGGAATAGTTGTGCATAATTTATCTCATCTCTTCAGACAAATCTCTCCAGTGTTTATCATTTATGACGTGGACAAAGCCTTTCAAACCTGTGAGTCATTAGAACTTGATCAAGCCATGTGAGCTCATGAAAGGAGTGTGCTTGTGGAAATGCTTTGCTTTCTTATCTGTTGTGTGTCTGAAGTAAGCCTTTTTCTAGTCAACTACTCATAAGCAATGGTCTTTCTATAAAAGGAGGGAATACACTGGGTATACTGTGTTCAAATGAGTTTTTAATTCTGAGTATAAAATTCTTCTGGATGTCAGCTGTACATACCGATGCATATTTGAAATGGAAAATGGATCAAATGTTGCACAGTACTGCAGCTGTGTCAGCTTCCTTGCCTTCCAAAATGGAAGAATTTGATATTTTTTTTTTGTTTTAATCCATTAGGAATAAATAAAGGTAAAAGAGCAGAATGTTCAAGAACTTGGATCGTGACAAGGAATGTGGGGTTTGGGTTTAGTTTTGCTGTGTCAGATACATAGATGGTAGAATTCACTGCAGTGCTTTCAAAGCTAATGGCAGCCCTCTAAATTTGCACAGCAGAATATTGGATTATGAAACACTCTCACATGCAATCAAATGAAACTGCAAAATATGTCTGTGATTTTGATGTAAATCTGTCAGGTGGTTCATCTGCTTTAGAGGAATGTGATTTCTGCATATTTTGATGCACTTGACATTAACTGAGACTTAACAGTAAAAGAACTTGAACCCAGCAAAGCACCTGGCAGTTTTAGGTTTCCAGACATTTAAAGCCATTTTCCTTACAGGGGTCAACAAAAAAGAACATTTGCCCATACTAAATTCAATGTTATCACAGCATTCCTGTGACTGCTTGTCAAAGTCAATGGATAATTTAAAGGCTGTAATGTAAGAGCTACATTTTCTTTGCGAGTAGGGCAATCCTACATTTAGGAAAGAGTTCAAAATCCAGTTTTATATATATACATACATGAATGCTGCAAATGCTTTTCTGGGATTGTGTGCTGTACTAGTTGTTTTGATTACAAGAATTACAGCCAGCAGAGAATTAGCTTCTATGGCCACCACTATGGAATGAATAAATGTCATGAATCTAAACATCTAAAAGTTTGGGATTTAAATGACAAACCAACATCTGAATTTTTCTTCACACCATGCAGCCTCCTCCTCTCCCCTGTTTCTCTCTTGATTTTGCAGCCCAGAAGTCAGACAGCTCATTCCAGGCGCAACCCTACCCCATCTTTCTTGTTCCAGTGTAATTTATCAAGCATACCCTCCCCTTGTGCTTTCATGTTGCTGCTACTACAAAAACGTATTTCTTATGCAACACTGGAAGCTGCATTTACGAGGTCAACAGTCCAAAGCAAACGCCTCTGAAGGAGAGTTGAATGGGATCATTGAATTATGAAAGGGCTGCAAGAACTGGGGCCCAAAACTACATCTGCTGTAGCCTCACAGCCTCTGAAACAAGCACAGTCCTCTCAAGTCTTTTGTTTATACCTTCTAAGATTTAAAGCCATCTGGGATGGCCAAACTACCTTTAAATGGAAAATAAGATTAATCAACCTGCGCTGATCTCCATGTACAGATAACTGTTATGTGAAGGTCCTTCCAAATCCTTAATCTGTGAACCCCCCAGTTGTTTTTTTTCTCTCGATGCGGCCACAAATTAAAACTAAGACCTCAGTGTATTTGTGGCATAGCTTACCCACAGCAGGACAGGTTTTACTTCTTCAGCATTACATTGGTCACGCATCTTTGCTTCTAGCTGGAAGAGTGGCTCACAAAGAGCCCCAGCAAAGGTTCATTTAACACAAGGCAAATGCAGTTAGAAATAAGGACACCGAGCCAAGAACACCTCTCAATCAGGTTGGCTTGGTGCTGAGAACCAATCAGCCTAATTAGACAGACGTGATGACGAGCTACTGTCCTCTCTAGAAACATCCAGCTGTGCACTGAGCTGGCAACAGTAATCAGCCTTTTATCAGAGACAAGAAGCAAAACATTAGCACCTGCAATTACCACCGAATGACACTCAGGTGCTGAGCTTTGTGTATGTGTGTGTCTGGCAGTGGCAAATTTTTAGATTGTCGTGAAACTGTGCTCCAGTAGCTAAACTTACTGAGAAAGCAGAAAAAGAAGAATGAAGGATGGATGTAAGTACTGGCGGAATTAATTGAAAACTGTCAAAACTATGAGATGTTGCAAAAAAACAAGCTCCAAAAAAGGCAATTATATTCCTGCAGTTTTATGAAGTTATTTCTGCTTTAATAGAAAAAGAATTGATCCAAACTTCTTATTTTAAAATGCTGAAATAAGAGAAAGAATTTCTTTTCATGCTGTTGTATCTGCACACTTTTTTGAATAATTATAGTTTCTAGTCCTTATGATTATGACTATAATTTAGAAAACATTAATTGGAACACTATACAGAGTAGAGGTGTCTGCAGTCACTGTCTGAAACAATAGCTTAGATAGATATGAATTGCTTCATCCACTTCAGCACGTATTAACTCTGAAGACTGATAATAACAATACTGTTACCATTTCAGTGCTATTCATTTCATTTGAAATATCTAGCTAAAGCACATATCTCAAAAACTTATATTCTCTCTAAGCATAAAAAAACCCCCTGACTATATTTTGCCTAATCAAGTATGAAGAGAAATTCTCCTTCCAATCTGTTGCTTTGTTGGAGTTTCTTTGGCAGAAATATTTTCTTCCAGCAAATGGTTTCTTTCTGCTCCTTAAAAAGGGTCCATTTCCAATGAAATATGAATGTTCCTTAAAACTAAAACATTTTTGCGAAGCTAAAGTTGAGAAAATTTGAATTGGGAGCCGCAGTTCCTTTCATATTCAGCTTTGTAATACTGTGTATTGCATTTTCCTTGTGCCATGATGTTGTCTCTCCCTATATACTTTGTCTGAGACTCCAAGGACCCAGAAAACTGAGGGCCATTTCTGCAAAATAGGCGTAACCTTAACTAACATTTAAGCTTAGCCTCAAACAGTCTTTAAGCTCCTTCAGGATCTGGTTAACCTAGTTACAAGCTGCACCACATTAGACAAAACCCAGAAAACAGAAAAGCTGGAAAGCTTTTCTACCAATTTGTTCCTCCCCCCCGCATGCAAAAGAAGGAACCAAAGTGAAAGACTTTGTTTTCTCCCAGTCTAATTCCTCTTACATTTCAGCGATGTTGTTTTGTTTTGTTTTTTTTTTTCCCCCCTCACACATTCTTTCAGATGCAGATCTGGAAAGTAGTTCCCTGTTTCTAAAATTGTGTCACAGGCACAATAAGCCGGTGGGAGATGAAGGCAGTGGAATTCCACAGGCCCCCCACTGACTCCAATTAAAATGAGGGCCAGAAAGCAATTACTCTGTGAAAGTATATATATCTGCAACCACCCGGGAGGGGTGGCATTAATAAAGAGTTTTAATGCTGTTGCCTAATTAGGAGGAGGAGAGCTAAGGTTAGCAGTTTTGCTTGTCACAGTGATTCAAAACATGACAAAGGGGAGTGAGAAAAAGTACTTTTAAGGTAAGGGAAGCTTCACTTCCAAGCTCGCGGCAACTACACTTTCATCTGATGAGTGCATGACAGATGGAAGGAAAAAGAAACAGCCCTAAGAAGCCACAGCCTAAGAGAGTGTCACAGATTTTGGAAAGCTGCGTCTTCAAGAAAAATGAAACTCATCCCCGTTGGTCCTATTAGGAAAAGAGCCATTTTAATTTACCTATTTCTTTTAAACCTCACTGCCATCCCATTACACCCTGCCTCCCTCCCTCCTCCTGTCTCACTTTTGGGCAAATGCCAACTCAAAACTTGTGTCTCTTTGGGCTCTGGATGCTCTCCAAATTTGCTGGTGCTTTTGTTCCTTTCATCACTAAGTAGCGAGAAGTTCGGGGCTGAAACATCTCTGTTAATGTTGTCTGGAGCACTGTGAATTGATTTAAAACAGCTCATCACCCTACTCTTGATAATCAGGTATCCCTCCTTGCACTCACAGAGTGAACTCTCCTGGTGGCCTGCCAGGCAGGTGGGCTCCAGTCTCTTGCTCCTCCTCTCAATGACACCTGTATGAAAAGCCAGATCCTCATCTCTTCTCAAGGGGGTTGGAGGAGGGTTAGAGACCAACTGTTCAGCTAAATCCACCTGTACTACAGGGTTTGCTAGGAAACTTTTCCTAAGGGTCCTGCACTGCATCCTCTACTGAATTGAATTGCTCTTTCCCACGTGACATGAGCAGGTCTGCTCCAATTTACGCAGGCAGTTATACTGCATCATGTTCAGTTTGACTGGAAGGAGAACTTGAGATGGGAATTAATAAAATTATCCTCACTAGGGTGGATAGGAAACTCCACTCTCATGGCAAGGCATATGAGACTACGTTATGCCTGTTGCTCATCAGGGCCTTTGTTTTAAGTGTTGTTATTCTGGCAACACGTCCAGAGGCAGAGTATCCCCTACAGCTACTTGGATCATTGGTGAATTTGAGGAAGAAGCACAACTATTAAATCATCTCTGTCTGCATCGTTCCAGGTTTCCAGCCACTTAGCAACCGCCCTTACCCAGATTATTAGAATTTATGAGGCCACGGCCCTATGGAGTATATGTGCTGTCTAGACAGACAGATGCAATAGGTTTATATTGGATGAACTGGCACTGTATGCTGTTTATTAACAAAATAACCTCTTCCCATGTGCTAATTATTTACTTTTCTACTGGAAAATATGCCACAGTAATATCAACATAGAGCAGTCAGCACATTAACATTTACACTGAACTTTGAGTCATCTCAAGTACCATCGTAACGTTTAACAATGGGAATTTTAAAAAGGACTACTACTTAGAGTATGACCAGAACAAGCTCAATTGCTCTCAAATGCTAGCATCTCCTTATATATGGTCAGGAGGGTTAAAGGCAGTAAAAGTAAGTATTTATATGTACTACCTCCTCCTTTGCTGCACAATTAAAACAAACAATTGCTTTCATCTGCCAGGCGGAAAGAATGTATGTATACATTATAGAAAAACGATACAAGTCTTTCTCTCCAGGGATAACTGGTGATGATGTTTTTAAAGATCGTCCAGAAAGATACACGCTCAAGTTCTATTATGCCTCTATACTGGCAACTAAAAAGAGAAAAACAACCTCAGCTACCCTTCTGACATCTCTCAGTTGGGGACTTTTCCTCTCTGCAAGCAGTCAGTTGAGGGAGTCAGCCAACGAGAGCAATCACTATATTTTAGGTCATTCAGAAATCATTCCTTCACTCTTACCCTTCATGAAGGGGAAGCAGGATGCTTAAGGAAGTCTGTAGAAGTGACAGGGCTTTCTTCCCTTTCCATCAGCCACACAACAGGTCCACACACAAGATGAGGAGAGCACTTCTAATGGAGAGAAAATGATTGCGCTCCCATGGCCTGCAAGGAGCTAGACACCAGGGCTCTGGCTTAAAAGCCACCATCCAGCTCACAGGCTCCTAAGTGGAGCTGCACAAGCATGCCAGGATCTCTGCTGCTATGGAAAGCCCTCTTATTAATTTCATCTGAAGCTCAGCATGTTTCACCTGTGCTGACCTGCTGGGCACTTTGGCCAAAATTCCTATAGCAATAGTTTTGGTTAAAAACAAGTAGGGGAGAGAAAGAAGGCAGCAGAATTTAGAAAAAAAAAAAAAAAAATAATAACAACAACAACAACAATAATAATAAATTTTAAAAAAGTAAAATCCTGAAATCAGAAAGATAGTGAATATACAGAACATGGGTATATTAAATGATGAAACTGTTTCTCCCAGGATAAAGTTAACCATGAGTCTGAATTTTCCTGGCATGACATCTTGTCCCTTATACATTTTGTTCAAGAAGAGACTCCCCTGGGATTTCAAAATATGCAGACTTCCCCTTGGAGCACTAAGTCTGAGTGGGCTACCCAAAATCCACACGTCTGGGCAGCCCTTCTACAGGCATCAGCCACGTATACATCACACAAGTACAGAGCCTGAATGCTCTGGGTGGGACAGACTTGCCCCAGGACAACTGTATGTAGCCTAAATGTCCATCAAAGAGACTAAATTACAGTCACAGATGGAAACACAGATGCATTCACTGTAGAATCAACTTCCATATGAACAGTGTGTCTGATAAATCCAGCATGCACTGGGTTCACACTGAGTGACTTTATATGTATATGTACCTGGATGATACCTGGGGAGCCCTGGGCCAGTACATGGTGCTAATCCTCCATGGGAGAGCAGGGAATGATAGTGCCTTTTTACATTACAAAATGAAGTGTGGAAGATTTCATGATAAAATAGCAATGCTACATCTACTCAGCATGTGTCTGCACCACGCGATTGCTTTAGTTCTAGTCTACCTGGCTTATTTTAGCTTGAGGCAAATGTTTCACTACAGCTTTGACTCCATTTTGAAATGCTTGCCTGCTGTGCTGCTCTCGCTGCTTGATAATTCTCTCCTGCGTAGCAGAATTCTCAGAGCATTTGTGTGAGGATGCCTCTACAGAAAGTTTCCTGAAAAATGGCTGTTAATACCAGCTATAAGAACGGAAGGCAAGGATCCTGAATGTGGCACAGGCTACAAAGAAACAGAACAAAGGGCAATGCGAGAAGAACTGAGTCTTATTAAGGGGGAAAAGCCAGAAAGGGAAAGGAGTGAGGGATTTCAAAATTCTCTCTTTAAGTTCTCAGAAAGGGACTAAAATGGTGCTCAATTCTGGTCTTATAGTCTTCTGATTCAAGTTTCTACACTTCCTTCCCATTTCCTCTTTCCCCAGTCCTCATTTCTTCCCAGCTGCATACAGGACATTTTAGTGGCTTGATGGAGACTTTCTCTTAATGCTGCCACTTTGTGGAGACAATACAATTTCCCAATGCAAAACTGAAACCTTCCTCTTCTGTAAGTGGCGTTGAAGAGCCACTCTCAGTTTTTATTTTAGGGTTAGCATCATACCCATGTAATGATGCATGAACAGTAGATGAGCCTATAAAGGAAATCTGAGATCAAGGAGACTCTCGGGAAATCCTCCGCAACAACGTTAGACTGTGGTGCATCTTGCTTGGAAAGTGAGTCATCATTTCCAGCACACTTGCACAGCTTTTTCTTAACCTTGTAGCCCACTGCCAGCACCCTTCTGGCCTGTGAGCCCCAATGCAAATCTAATCCCGTACCTCGGGGATGACTTATGCTAAAGCCTTGCCCTCCCAGTGACAAATTAGAGATCCATCCTACCTTCTAGGCCAACCTCACTATTTTTGTGTTCACTGGGCATCAGCAACTGTTTAGGTCACATAGAATATTTGAAGAGAGAAGGGAACTTTGAAGACAAAATAAAAAGACAGGAAGAGGAAGACTTTGCTACATGACAGTATTGATTGTTGCTCATTATCAATAGGCACTGACTCCTTTATGAATGTGGTAACTTTATACTAGAATAACAAAGCCTGAAAAAAAAGCTTGTATGCTGACTGTGCCTTTAAGTACTTACAAGTAAAAGACATCAAAAACCACTGTAACATCAAGGAATTGAAAACCCCATCAAACAAACAAACCCAGCCAGATACACTGCCCTCCAATTAAACTAGAAATGAAAATGCATTGACCTGAACATTTTTTTTTTATTTCAAAACAAGTTTGATTTAAATTCCGAAAAATAAAATATAGAAAACTTGGCAACAAAGGCATATAAACTTTCTCTGCTACCAGAATACACAGGAGACTTGCAATTCTCTATTCATGATAGGAAAAACTGGGTTTTCACCAAGTATATTATACAATCAATCCAAGAGTATTTACAGTACAGTTTCCAGGAATGAGTGTCTGCAAATAAAGGAAGATTTCTCAAATTATCTCTTCCCTTACCAAGACAAAGAATTTATTTTTTTATTTGTGTGTTTGTTTTGAAAACTAGAGAACTCTCAACATCTTCCTGCTGTAGCATTTGTGGTAGGATTTTAAGCATCTACACAACCCAAGTTCTTGAGCTCTTTTGAAAATTCGTCCTCTTTGCTGAGTGCCTAAATGCTTACTGTGAGTTAAATCAGTTTGGAAAATCTGGCCCAGAATGTGAGGACCACCTAACTTTTGTTCGCATTAGATTCCCAAAAACAAATGGTCTAAGAACCACTGACTGAAAACAGACAAGAGATACAAACACTTTTTAAACTGATTAATATTTAATTAAACCAAAAAAAGGAAAACCAAAAAAAGTTGAGGTAGAAAATCGTCCTTCTGGTTGTTTGTTGGCTGTTTCCCTGCCTCTTGAGGGCATCTATAGGTATGACTCAATCCCCTCACTTGACTTTAACCCCCATTAGGTGGAAGGAGATTTTCCTGAAACTGTTTATGAGGAAGGTGACAGAGCTGTAAGTTTGCCAGCAGAAGCCAGTAGCAGCTGAGAGAAGCGGAGCAGATAAGCGTGGCCCAGTTTAGGCAAAGAGGGACTTGCGTGTGTCAGGGAAGTCCGTAACGGTTAAACTTTTCTATAGCTCTTCACCAGAAGCAAAACCGGTACCTATTTGAAACTAGTAAAACTGTCCGGACTGGGGTCTGCTGATGAGGATGAGAAGAGAGAGCGGCAAGGCTGAGATGGCATCAGTCATGGCCATGCAAGGAAGCTGAATAGACCCAAAATAATATAAAATACCTGAGCACATCTGCAAAAAGGCACAGGGGGATGGCCAATGCCACCCTGGGATCACACACTGAGATTTTGATCCCCGAGCAAACCTGGCCTCTGTGTAAAGGCAACCTGCATAGAAGAAAAGGCCTTCAGAGGTGTGCCAGTTGCCTTTGCAAGTGGTGGGTTCTTTAAGGTAGTTTGTTTTACCATGGCCGGTAGCTGCAGAGCAAGTTCAGGTGACACGTGCAGATGGGACATGTTTCTCCCATGGTGAGGGCAGTAGGAAAGGTGCCTGCAAAATGCATGGCTCTAAAAAAAAGCCTGGTGTTGCAACAGCCCTGTGGGTTTCCCAGTAAGGCAAAGGGTGGTAAGGCCCAAGGTTTCTCAAGGGGCATGATCAGCACAGGGGTGCACAACCCTGGGAGGGAGGTCTAGCAGCCTTTTGAGCAAGCGTCAGCCATGCTGTTCACACTGGCTCCTATTGTCAGCACAACAGGGGCAAGGTGCACTTAAAATATCCTCTGCGGACTCCCAGCACGTCAGGTGATGTGCTCGCATGACAGCTCCCAGAATTTCACAGCAGGCAGACAGTTGAGGCATTTGGCCTTGAACTTGCTACTGGGGATGTCTTTACAGGACTATGTAGACACAGCCACTACCATGAAATGTCAAAATGCTTTTCACGTCGACAGATTCACAGCCAGAAGGATAAACAGCAAGGTCCCAGATAAGCTCTTCTAGTGTTTTTGTATTATTTTGTGCTAGCATGAATGCATGTTGGGTTTTTTATCCCTTTTTTCTTTTTTTTTTTTTTTAAGTTGACAGCTGATTTCTAACTAGATCGAGAAGTAAATTGTAGGATGAATTCCTGTTATCGATTTTTTTCCCCTCACTCTTTATTAAGGTAGCCAAAGCAGTGTATTTCCTAGGACAAAAGCACAAAAAGAAAATTAAAGAAACAGAACTGCTATTATAGCAAATTTTATATCAATTCAGAATCAAGAATACTTTTCTAAAATGGCATTTCTTTTCATGAGGAATGTGATAAAACACATGGAAGAATTAATTTGAACTCCCAGCCAAAAAAAAAAAAATGCTAACAATTTATATTCTTCCCTATCGTTGATTCCTTTTGGGAGAGGTGGATGGGAGGAGGTTATTTTTGCTTAAGTGAAAAAAATTCATCAAAGGCAGGCAGAATCTCAAACAATGGGAAGGTCAGGAATCAGTTATAGCAGGATGAGGCTTTTTGAATACTTCTCTGAATGTCTTGCAGCTTTTTTTTTTTTTTGCCAACTTTGACAAGTTCTCTGTGCCTAGTAAAATAGGTCATCTCATGAGTTTCTTAGACTCATCCTTCTAGTCCCAGACATAAAAGCAAGACAGTCAGCTTTCCTTCAGCTATTTTACAAGCTCTGTGTGAAGGCAAAAGTCCACAGCTGTAGGAATAATTAATGAAAGTCTCAAAACTTTTGAGCTATTTTTCAGCACTGCACTGGGAAAGATGGAACTGAAGAAATAATTGATTATTTGGGGTTAGTGACTGAAACCATAAACCAGCCAGCAACAAACAAAACCTAATTTGGATGAGGTGCTCTGAACTGTAATATTTCCTCCTCCATCTTCTCAAGATTAAGAAAAGCAAAACCATTCTTTAAAATTTAAAGCCGCACTTTTCTGTTGGCATTGGTTATCTCTTCCCTAAATTTTAATTTTGTTTATCATAATCTAAAACGTGGATTTGAAAAGAGAAAATGTTTTCACTTTGAAAATGCTGCATGAAATATGAAAAGGAATGTTATGATAAGGTCCTCAGTTTTCCCAAAGGAAATTTTCTTCTGAACTTTGTTCCCCAACTGAGAGATTGAGTAGGTCACGCAGAAATTGATTTTTCAGGTAGTAAACAATGCAGATGAAAACTTTTACCTAAGTCTAACATTACATCTGATTTTGTCAAAACCAGTTTAGCTATGATAACCTAATTTCACAGGTTTCTTTCCAGATTTCTTAACATTTACTTAAAAACTACCATCAGATATGTCATTCAATCAAGTAGTAATTGCACATTCAACTAAATCATACGTATTTCAGTAACCACAGATTTATATGAAGTGTATTGAAAGCTTTGGTCTTTTCTGATTGCACATTCCCAAGAGTTTACTAGCACCCACTAACAGGCATTAACACACTGGGCCCTCAGGTCCTCTAAATGGAATATCATACCATATATGAAAAATGTGTAATCACGGAAGAAAAAACATTTCTCCACGCACAGTAATGTGTTTATAAAATATGCTTACAGACAAATGCCCACACTTAACATTCTGTGCACTTTAAAAAAATGTGGAGGTGCCATTAAAAGGCACGTCTGACATGCATTTTAAGAAGGTCTACAGAATACCAGAACAGAAAAAAATCCACCCTTACAGAATTACAATGCTGAAAAGACCTCAAAACAACCTGTATGTAACAATGTTCAAAAATGTAGCTGGTTAATAAAGAGTCAGGAACAGGGAAGCTATTCCCACTATGGCTGGAAGAAGATAAAAACAGCATTAGGGAGATAAAATGGATAATTAATGTGTAAGCATATTTTTTGTGATCTAAAGAAGAGGGGATAAAAAGTATTATAAAGCCCTATGCTCTACGACAAATACATAATGTGTTCCTCCTGAGAAAAACACACATATATATAAACTGATAATCAATAAGGATGACATTTCCCTGCCTTTACCTGCAATTCACTGATGAAGCTGAAGAACAGTAGTGTGTAGCAGAAATTCAAGTGGTCTGCCATGGCCTTGAAGCCTATTGAGCTGCTTTGGCATCAATCATAGCAATTTCTGTAGCCAAGAGAGCTATTTTATTGTATTTGTCCATTTGAAGATGCAACAATCTCATTAAAACTGACACTACTAAGTTGTGGCTGATGTTACCAACTAATGGAGGTAGTGCAAAATAATCTTCTTTTGGAGATGCAATTTCTCATTTGCCTTAATTAGGGCAAATTACATGCTGCAGCCATGCCAGGCAATGCTAGCAGGTGATGTCACATTAGACCATGTCTGAAATACATGTCCAAGTCACGGCGGTCAGTGTCGTTACTGGTTCCATCTGCAGGGAATTGAATAAGTTCTGGAAGACCTGAATGCCTCCCAGGAGAGGTGAGTGTCCCATCTTTGCTCTGCTAAACACTGTGTGGGAAAGGAGGCTGAAGACTTGCATCTACCAAGAGCAGCACAGGGCAGCTTTACAGTTCAACACCCCAGACCACAGACAACAGCTTATGCAGCTTGACAAGAAGCTGCTCAGAGGCAGCTGTTGTACTTGTGCTCCATCTTGGGTTTGGAGTATTTCACCAAATTAGAATCCTGTTTCTACAAGCCTTGAGGTTTATAGCTTTTTTAGTCGTAAATTTAACTACGACTGATTGGGGCTATTGTTTTCCCCTGGTAGCACATCTCAGTGATTCAGAGTCTGAAATGACTCATTGAAAAACTCAGGGACATTCATAAGGGCTTATTTTTGGAAATGGCCAAACCATCCAACCATTGCAATAGCATCCTGAAGAGTCACTTATACAAAGTCAGAGGAGACGACTGGCTGAGGGATCATAAGCAGCTGAACCTACAGCTCTCCTGTTAGCCAGTGTGAGGAAATGTTCCTGTGTGTATGTCCATTTGGCTGCTAATAAGAAACCGGAAAAGATAATAAGCAAAGCAGTGCTATGACTCATTAAGGCCATCAAATTATTTTCTTCACAATCTCAACATTTCCCCTTTAGCTTTTCACCATTAATCTTGTATTTTATGACATAAAAAAAAAAAAAAAAAAAAAAGGCATATAGAGAACCGACATAGCTTTTTGGTTTGGAAGGATTTTTAAATGAGTTTCTCTCTAGGTAAATAATTCTCTCTAACTGTTTCTCTACTAACTAGCAACTCACACCAAACCCACTAGCAATCCACGCTGTTGGATTTGGAAAAAAACCCTAGCAGTAGAGAGGGAACAAAACTTTTATTTCAAAGGCATATGATTCCACAGCCCTCCCTCAGTGCAATGGATCAGTGCAGTGGGGTATATTCAATGCAACATCACCATCCCGCTCAGCCCCAGGCAGACAAATTTTGCATTTAATGGGAGGAACAAAACTTCTCGCCTGATTCCCCACAGTATCAACAAATGAATGGGGACAGCAATAAGTGTAGGAGCAGTCCTGGTTTCTCTCTCTTGTCAATAGAGCAGAAATAGCTGTTGGCAGCATGAAAGGGAAGACCACTAGAGTGTGAAGTAACCACCCTCCCCCCAGACTGAAAGGGAGTTTCTCACACTCATCACTTCTGATTTTACGGCCATCTGTATAGTTTTCCCTGGGTGAGAAGTTGTGCAAAGTTACAGTACATCTACGTTCCTTACTGGCAGCTGCGCAATCTCTGCAATTGAAAGGCCAATGCCTCCCCACAAAACTCTCTCAAGAAACCTACCCAAGCTTTACTACAACATTCAGCATGAATCTAATAACATCCAAAGAGATGGAGGAGGCAGCATAAAAGAAAAAAAACTTCATGCAGGCTAATTCTTGCTCTGAAGAAAAGGAGGAGAAGAATAAGATGAATTTGCTCCGTGCTTCCTGGCGTCAGCAAATGCATATCAAGGAGAAAGTCAGAGAACAAGTCTAAAAGGCTCTGGAATACAATCTGGTTTTCTGTATAAAGACAATTTCAGAATGGAGTGGTGTTTGTTTACATTCAAGTTTCTGCAGCTAATCCTTTGAATCCTGAGTCCTCAAAAAAGTTGCATATTCTCATCATCTCTTTTTTGTACATAACTTCCTTCTGTGTAGGAAATCCATTCTCACATGGCAGGACACATCCTTCTGCCTGCGTTAGGAGCTTCCATCAGTGCATAACAAGACTTTCTGAAAATGCTGGCTCCTTCCTTTCTTTCTGGCATGGGTCAGGACTCTTTTGATATTACATAAGCAGCAATTTTACACTCATTGTAATTAGAATTCTCTCACACTGAGTTTAGGAGTTTGTGACTGTTATGCAGTCTGTCCACCCTCTATATTTAGATTCATAAAACTAACATCCTTCGCTCAGAAAATATCACGCGCTTTCACACTCAGATCTGTCCTTTCATCCTCTGAGGATTTCACAACTCTGCGATAGTATAAATGAGACAGAAAGGCTTAGTTTTCCCCTATATTTAGTCACGGGACAATGTCATAGTCTGAGTTCTCTTCCTAAGAATTATGGCTTGCATTAAGCAACTCAACTGCTTTGCCCCTGATCCCACTGGAAACTTTGCTGCTGATTTCAGTACATGAAAACAGTTCAACTTGTTATATTTAAATTTGATCTGATACGAATTATCTTTAGGACACTACAATGAGGTTCCCTCTACTCTATTATGTTTTTTCCACTGCTGGTCAGTCAGAAAGGCAAAAAATATATATTATGGACTAGCCTGTCCTTTGCAAAGTATCTAAGGTACTAGACTTTTCTGAGCTACTAGACTTCAGGCGCTTCATGACACTGAATTTTGTCTAATGCAAATGAGCATATCAGCCTGGATGGAATACCAATGGTACACAACACTATTTTGCAGTGATGAGATTATATTTTCATCGTGTAAAAGAATTCAGTATTACTCGCTACTAATTGGTTCCTGGGGTGCATATGCACTTGCTAGAAGCTTGGTTCAAAATCTAGTAGAATTATCAGATAGGGTTAAATGAGAGTACAGATAATTAGTTACAACATTGATTTTTCTGTTTTTAAGTACCAGTTTGTTTGGTGATTATATATTTTTCATCAGGCTGGCTGCTTAGCATATGACAAAACACAGAATACATTATCTGAAAACAGGATACAAAGGTAATCACAAGAAGTGAAAGCCAGAGAATCTCATCTACAATATGCCTAGAGATAGCTATACATTGTGCCTGGGAGAGAAAGATTATCTTACAAAAAAGGTAAAGCACAGAGAAAGATAATAAAGTGAAAAAGAAATTTAACCTGGAAGATACCCAGTAAAATCAAGTGTAGGATAATATCCAAGACATGGATTGCAAAAGCTATATGCAAGAGAGAGAGATATGTGTGTTGCATGAGGGATCTTTCTTAAACAAATGAGAAGGTTATTTGTGGATGACTTTAGCGCATAACTTAAGTACATAATCTATTTTTATACACACACAGCTGGAAAAGTGCCTGCAGAGAAACGAGCATAAGGTTTCTGCTCACTATGTACTTCATGTGACACAGGTGGTTCTTCCAAGTCTAATATTTAATGGGACCAGTACATGCTAGCCACTCAAGTCTGCACTCAAATAGTCTATGACTTGGGAGAGGTATGGTAGAGCTCACTGAATATTCATACATTGCAAATCTCAATGTCCAGAAGTAACAATACTCTAATTTCCTGTTTATGGCTCCATAGAGTAAGGTTACTATTTTAAACAGATAAGAGCTCACAAGAGAAAAGGCAAGGCTGGACAGCAGAGGTGAGATACTGGAGAGGAAAAGGTTTCTGAGAAAATCAAAAGCGTCACATAAAAAGTTACAACATTACAACCTTATCTCTACAAGAACTAAATTAAAACAATTTCAGTCAGTGCCCGATTGTTATCTTTTAAATCCAAAAGGGTTGCAATCCCACTGCACATCTGGAAAATGACCACATCCAGAGGGATATATTCAAATGCTTTTACCCTTGTTTGTGGGAAGAGCTGCATTTTTATTTGGTGCACTTACTGAGAACGTTCTGATCTACTGTTATTATACCTAAAAAAACCCCAAACCCCAGCACCTCTAGTAACTGAGTAATCACAAAACATGTGTTTTTAGCAATTGTTAAGTGGGCCTTAGCATTTGGAAGCAAAGTAAAATCACAAAGGAAAGAAATACGTTTAAGTTGATAACCCCAGCCTCATGAACATAGCAGTAGGGAAACAAGAATTACTAGAGAGGACCACTTTGAAAACGGTAAACTGCATTCATTTGGTACTTTTCTTAGTGTTTAATCTGAAGTACGGACACACACAAAAAACAGTTACAATACAAGCAGCAAAACACAGACCGGTAATTGCTTGTCAATACCTTACCTAACAAGACCCGATTTCCAGCAGATCTGAATCTGAAGTGTGAGAACCTGCATAAACGTGGCTAACACAGAGCAAGGTCAACTTCTCTCCCAGTGTGACGCAAGCTTGGGTCTCCCTCTCCCACCCAGCTTGTTGTCACAAAAAGAAGTTCTATGCTTCTGGCAAGTTTGGTTAAGATTTACAAATAGTAATAGAGTTACCAGGAAGAGATTGGTAGCCAGACTGTGATTGTCAACACTTTGTTGTCCTAGGAAATGCAGCAAAAACCCCTGAAAAATTGGTCTCCAATACCATTTAATGGGGAGAGCAATAATTTTAGCATTACTGAGTGCACGTTTGTCCTCTGGACCAAAGTGACAGTGGGGAAGAGTCTGTTACAGCTCCAAATAAGGATGAAATAGTATCACAAGCCATTAGAGATCTCAGTTCAATTCCTGCTCACTTAGCCAACATGGCAACTGTCACACTCATAAATAATGCAAAAAGATATCTTAGGAACAGTTCTGGCAACTTCTTCTACTACTTCATTCTTAACTCTCTACTCGGTAAGTGGCAGTATCTGTCAAGTAAGTATTAGTTGCGAAAATAGTGCAGAAACTAGAGGACTAGTCAAATGCAAATAAAAAAAAAGGTATGGTTTTGTCTTCAGAGAAGAATTAGGAGGAGGGCATCTTGGAGAGTAACAACAGCACATCTTAGTGTTTTGCAAGTAGTTATAAGATGTCACTACCAACTTTAATTAAAGTGTTTCTTCAAAACACTGTGTAATGCACTTCGATCAGAAGAAACCAGACATAAGAAAAGAAGACATGTTTTTTCTGGAATACTGCAAATGAGTGAGGAAAAAAAATCCTAACATTTAAAAACATTTTAATGCCCCTGTCTTCATGCCCTTATAGGTGCTAATGTAACAAAATAGAAGAATTCAAACCCAAAGTGCCTAACCATACACCAGAACTATCGGAGCATTTCTGACTTCTTACAAAATTATTTTGGTAAAATCTCAATTAAAATGCAGATCATTAAACTGTAATTATATAAATTTATTTCCATATTTTCCCTGTGCTTTCATGCAGGAAGCTGTAAACAAATATTTATAAAACATACTGTGGCTGTAATTAAAGAGATCACGGTGTTGGTAGAGAGAGGGCTGAATGGATTTACATCAAAGTCTTCCTCTCAGAGCCTTTATTAATTTAAGACGCTAAGCTGATCATCATTTTTTCCAAGTTTTTGAGCAAATCTGAAAGTGCTAGGAAAAAAGAGAAAGGCTCTTTCGTCCCTCTAAGCCTAAAATGGTGTAAATACCAAAGATTTGATTAGTTCTGCTAACAATCAATATTAGTTCTGTTAACCACCAATATTTCCCAGTCAAGGCTTTAAGTGAAACTAGTCCTCATGCCTTTGTGCGCTTTATCTTTGACATGGAGCTCAGCTTTGGTTCTTTTAGCACTGTCCAAAATTTGGGAACTTATTTGCTGCTTAAGAGATTGAAAGGATGCCTAAGGAAACGTCCCCATTTTTGTGCTCAAGTAGAAAACTTCTAAAACGAAGTTTGATCTTGGTGAAAGAGAGAAGATTCTTGCAATGCAAAATGGTCATCCCTTCTTTACAATTCGAAGGNAGCTGTGCCAATCCCATATTTTCCTGCAGAAAATGAAAAAGTATAGCAAGGGTTTTCTTGCGTGTTGTGTAGCAATCTTTAAACGCAAACGTAAAATTGTGCTCAATAACTGTATTGGCTACTTGAACGCAGTAAATTAGACTAATGCTCTCGTTGGCTTCACAGACTAAATGTCCCATCCCAAGCTTCCTTGCCTTTGAAATCTGTAAGAGAAAATGTCCCTAATTAAAAGGGTGAATGAATGAAAAATTCATGCAATAACATTACCCGTGATAAAAATGCCCACTTGAAATACCCACATGGACAGTGTTTTCAGCCTTGAGCTGTGTTGCATGTTATGAAGATGAGGAAGACTGCCTTAAAATCCTCAGTGTGCATCCACATCCACAGTTCACAGAGAGGATGCCAAGGGAAGTGTTTGCCCTGGTTTTGTACAGGAGACAAGCTGAGGCTGGAAATTTGCAGGTGAACTGCAGGAGTCTCTTCCCAGAGCTGAGAGCTCAACCTGGTGGCATTTTAACTCCAGGTTAGAGGAAGACCATTTTCTGTCTTCCATCCCTTTGGTGTGCTTTCCATGGAGAAGGGAGCTGGGCATGTGGATCACAGCCAGACTGCAGAGCACCAGCCCCTCGCTAGTCAAATATCCACACCACAGGCTAACCGCTAATTCTTCCCTTTCTGTGTCACATTCACCACAAACCCCTGCCTTGATCTAGCTGAGCTACAGCTGCAGAAATGTGGTATGCAAGTGAAATGAGAAATTGCTTTAATATTCCCTTTTCATGGGGTCTTTTAAATACTGAGGTCTCATTTTCTCAGTTTCAGGAAATGTGCTGCTTTGCTTTTTGTTTTTGAGGCGTAGTATTAGATTGTGTCCACAAGTGAGAACACGACTGGTCTTCTATTCTTCTTATTTTCCTTAACATGACACAAAAAAACCTAACAAAACAAAACATTTTGAGTAACATACTTGTGGTTTGTTCTTTTCTGCCTGCCATAAACAATGTTGTAATGAGTTCATTTTAGTTCATTCCCATTTTAGGGGTATTACAACTTGTAGCACTATCTCTGCACTTAAAATGGAGCACAATTTCTGGATCTGGCAAAGGCTCCACAAACATTAAAAACTTCATTTAATGTGTCCATTATATTTCATATTTAGATTACTTAATTAAAAACAGTGGGGAATTTTTTATTGGAACAACTTCTTGACAGAAAGTATAGATTGGGAGAGAGTGTGAGGACCTAAAGTTTTTCAATAATAAACAACTGATTTTACATGAAGAAAAGTAAATATCGTTGTTTGTGCCTGTTCAACCCAGAATATTTCAAATTTATCCAGTTCATCCAAAAGCATTAACCACATATCAGTTTGATAAAACATTATACTGAAATGTCCCTCATATCACAGCACAGACTTGAGAAAAAAAGAGTTCAGGGTCTGATTTTTTTCCCCATGTGTTGCATTCCCTAGAAATGTAGTTCTTTCAGGGTAAGATTATACAGTACTCTTCCTTCTATAGCAAAAATGATATAAGATGTTCCAGCACCTGCTTGTTCCTGTCCTCCACCTCCCGTGCCATCTGCCAGGAGACTGTGCTCTATCCTGGATCACTGTGCTAATCCAGCCTGGACAACAACTGTATTGGAAGCCTATTTTTAATCTGGTTTACATTGTGGCCCCCAACATCTGCATTGGCAAAGGGGAGTGGAAAAAGCAGCTGAGGACCAGAGCATCTCTGTCTGGCTTTAGCCCCAAGTGCAGCATACTTTCAGACTGTCCCTGTGTAATGCCCCCTGTGGCCATCCATCAAACTCTATTGATTCACCGTACCCAAGGGATGGGAGTATTATGGGAGACGCTTACCATGGGATGGATGCTCTGTCTGGATGGATCTGCCTTTCTAAACCTTTTTTCTTTTTCAAAAATTCATGCTTATGAGAAAACGTACTGCATTGTTACCTCAGTATTGTGTAATTTCAAAGGAATCGATCTTTGAGAATTTTAATTGGAACTGCTGAAACATTTCTACAATGGATGTCTTCTGAGAATTTTTACGTCACAGCTATTCCAATTTTTCCACTTCCACCAACTGACAAAATATCCTATAGTTTCATTTGAGATAGAAATCCTTTGGGTTTTTATTTCAATGTCATTAGAAATCATGTATCTTATCAACCTTTGTGTAGCACTTTCAAGTTACTCAAGGAGTTTAATAAAATAAGCTGCAACAGAAATAATTTAACAAAACAATTTAACATATTCAAGGGATGAACTTAGCGCTTCAGTTCTGTTTTGGGTACTTTCACTTTTCCACCCTTTTATGGGGTACAGGAAGTTCCATAGTGTGCAAAGAAATTTAAAAAAATCCAAACCCACATTTCATTAAAGAAAGTTGATTGTTTTCAACATGCTATTCTTAGACATATCAGGTATTATCAGTTTGGAAAATGTCACTGAAAGAAGCATCAAACAAAATATTATAATCCCCTTTTGCTTTTCTAAGCAGTTCAGCAAAACAAACTAATTTGAAAAATGAATTTGATCAAGTCAAAGCTACAATTTCTGGGTATAAAAAAAAAAAAAATCTAAAAAATTGTTGCCCTTTTCTACCCCAGCTGCTGTTTGGTGATCAGTGCACATGGCTGATTTATCCACTCCTGAGCACAGATATTGATGATCAACCAGAATAAATGAAAGATGGAAATGGAAAACACCTGCCATGCTCAGTGGCTGTGGGTAAATGTCTACGGTTCATAGTATTGCAAGAGATTAACCTTAT
>VYZM01005347.1:354601-372901 GCA_013398915.1 Dromas ardeola
TAATAGTACATTCTCAAAAGTCTCTGCTCAAAAGTCTGCTCGTAATTCAGGTCCCACGCACTCCAAGATACAGCCACGGGTTTACTTCTTCCTCTGACACGCATATTGGTTCCCAAAAAGGGTCAGGAAGAAGAAAACATAGCAGACTTGCAATCCAAGTTGCCTGTTTGCTTGCCTGACCCTTTGCACAGTATGGGAAATGCATAAGGAGCTAGAATCAATGGTTACCATACATTTCAAAAAACAATCTGCTTTCCCCAGAATCTCGTCCTTGACAAGATATAACACAACAATGCCAGACTTCAACAGACACTAAGCTCTGGACTTAGATTCCTTTCTAGATTCACATCTTGTGCGACTTGGTCCTTGGAAAAACTCTGGGTACCCAAAATTTTAGGCTAAGCATTAATTTTTTGCAGTAACACAAAGCAAAAAGAAGAATAAGAAAGTATCTACTTTTCACTACTAAAAAGGACTAAGACTAGGAGTTTAGGGTGGGGTTTTTGCTGTTTGGTTTTTTTTTTGTTTTGTTTTTTGTTCTGTTTTTTGTTCTTTTGTTTTTAGAATAATTTAGGTTGAAAGGAACCATTGGAAGTGATCTGGCCCAAACGCACTGCACAATCTGAGCCAATTTCAAAGTGATGGTGGGTTTCACAGAGCCTTATAATTCAAAATGGAAAACACCAAATGAGGGAAGGAAGAGATGGTATTCTGGTGGTGAGGGTATTTCTCCATGTTTTAAAAACTCTTTATATAGATATCAGAGCAAGCTTCTCTTGCCTTTCATCTTACTCTGTATCTCAGGAAGAAAGATACTGCTGACCACACAGTGAAGATCCAGCCAATTAAAGACTGTAAAACCACATGAAACCCGTCTTTCTGCCTTACAGCTTCCACATTCCATGCTGAAGGAGTTTGGAGACAGAAAGTGGCATTGCAAAGCAACTCGGGCAAAAAAATACAAAAGTGGTTTGTAAAGAAGCTGCTTCATAGTCCCAAACCTTTTTCTATTCCCCTTTCCCTCCCCCAAACCTATAACGTTTTTAACACAATTCTAGTAAGATCCTCCTCTTGGCACACAACTTATTAGCAGTGTATCAGCTCTCTGCTCCTAGGAGCATACCCGCAGCCCTTGGAGATAGCTGTTATCGTAGGCTACACTGCAATATAAATGAAAGTGATCTGAAGCACAGGGAAGAAGTTTGCTGCAGTCATGCTTGTAGTCAGACTTTTAGCACTCACTGCTGTGGATTCACAGTGTGTATATGCCCTAAGTTAGCCAAGATACAAGCAAAGGGACTTAAGTAACTGTAAAACATGTCTCCATTTAATGCTGTACCATCCCATCCTCTGGATCATGTTAACAAGGCCTTTGGCCTGAGGTGGATGTCACACATTGCGTATAAAGTTGTTTTTCTTCTCCCTTATAACTTTCTCTCAGAATGTTAGGCAGCTGGAAGTAACTCCTTTGGGTGAGGAGATGTGTGCAGCTTGGTGAGGATTTGTTCTTCTGTGCCTGACGACACTACAGTTGTGTTAGAATCTTCCACCTCACTTTCCAGTAAGGAATGTGCACATTGCAAAGGTCCCTAGGAAAACATCACATCCTGTTCTTTTTTAATAAAGATTAACAGAAAAAGAAGAGGGAAGTTAGGAGGAAGATAATGAACAGGCCCTGCAAATATATTAATTGTTGCTGACTGCAGAGAGAGTTATCAGCACAAATTTATGATCATAGCCAAGACGCCAACAGTGACAAATTCATACCATGCCAGCAAAATTTACAACTTAATTTCATCCTGTACAAACTAGCTAATGCATGATCTCAAAGTATGGTGGCTAAAGGCTCGTCCACCTGTGCTTCACCAATGCAAATTCTCTAATAAAGTGAAGGCAGCGTATACTGACCCCATTTTGAGCATGAGGTTGGACTAGATTACCTTGTGAGGTCCTTTCCACCTGAATGATCCAAGGATTACTGAAATGTATTTTTGAACATGGTTTGCTTAAATTCACAACAGCTAGAGAGGTGTTTGCTTACTACACCCATACAGAATGCAATTTCAGCTTATGAGTATCAGAATTCAACATGAAAATGGGATGGGAGGAGGAAAAAGTAAATTATCCTAGCAAAAATGGAAGATGAATATTAGTAAAATATTATTGAGGAAAGTTACAAGCAACAGAATAAAGTCACAAAGAAAACTGGAAAAACAAATGCAGTACAGTTACTAAATTATTCAGCCTATGTTGGGCCATATGATACAGTGACTCTCTTTCTCTCTCACCACCCTCTTTCCCCCCCTCCCACCAAGTTATTTCTCTTAAAAGTAAGAAAATACCTGGCTTGTAAAGGAACGGGAGCTCTCTAGAAAGAGAGCATTTGAATAGGAACAAAGAATTCATTACCAATGGAGTTTCTCTGTATGCTCAAACTCTAGGAGACAACATGACCAGAAACCAAAGGGGACAGCCAGAAACACGACCTATCACTTCCCTAACGCAATGATTGTGGATGCTGCTGTCCATTGATGAAGGAGCTATCCTACAGTTCCGGCTTGGGAGACAAAGCTCATCTACAAAGGGACAGGGCATCAGCACCCGACCCACTCCCAGCCTGATGTTTTTCTTATGGAATCTCTTTTTTCTGATGCATTCTCAGTGACAACGCAGCAGACACCAGTCACTCTGATCAAATACCAGGATGCAGCTTTATTACCAACACAGTCAAAAGAGTAAGACTACGCAAAAATGTTGGGATACATACAAAAAAAGTTTTTGAAACACGAACAGTGAAGGAGAGAGACTTGTTTTGTACAGTGATCATCACTCAAAGTGTGTCAGTACAACATCAGATGACAAACGCAGAGAGGATGATGTGCAAATTTAAGGTGGTGGTTATGGATTAGGGGAATCTAATCACCTTTCCTAATTAACTTTCTTAAACAGCCACACCATTTACGATGAACATATTGCCTGATAAAAAAGAATTGTGACAGAGTGAGAAGTGATTACTATTTTTCTGAAGCTCGAGCTCTCAATCTGGGAGGTCACTGCGGGGACATGGACAGAGGGAAGGCAGGAAAAGACTGCCACAGAGCTCTTCTAACTGAGACGGACATGAAGAGAAAGCATGAATGATCACCAAGTGCCCCCAGGAGCAGAAGCATTGACCAAAGCTAACAGGTGGCAGGCTCAAGACAAACAAAAAAGTAATTCTTCAGATCACACGTATTAACTGAAACTTCTTGCTGTGTGATATTGTAGGTGCTAAAAGCTGGCCTAATTGAACAGGTTCATGGAAATTTAATCAATTTGGAGAAATTAAAAAGACATCTTCACTAAAAAAAAACAACTTTGTGGCAGAGCCCCAGGCTATTTGGAAGCTGAGGGAGTCTTTGAAAGAAGTAGCATTATATGCTTCCCCTATTCTTCCATACCTCCTCCTAAGAATCGGCTTCTGACCGCTGTCAAAGTTGTGTGCAGGGCTAGCTGGGTCTTTGCTTCAGGGACTGCTCTCCTAGACATATTCTAGGAAAGTGTACTCTGACAGGAATAAGAGACTGATCACCAGTGTGACTGAAAAGGTATACTTGGCAATTCTTTTCAAAAATAAATACGCTTTGTCTTTCAGCTTTACAATGATGGAGAAGCCTGAATGACACTTACTAATGACATTTTAAGAGTACTGGACAGTTACAGGACAACTACCATCCTAATGCAAACTACATACTACACTACAGAGTCATAACATATATTTGTGTAAATCCCTAAGGCTCCCTAAATCTCACCCACACCTGTAAAGAAGTTGCCCAGCTATCTTCAGTTTATGGAATAGTCAGTGTAAAGGAGTGAAATTACAAAATTTCTAAGCCAACAATTTAGTATGGATGATACAGATGTTCCAGGAGAAAAGGCCACATTCTACATACCCGATGCAATCATTCAGTAAATCCCACAGAGGGTAGAGGGAAAAAAGAACAGAAGAAATCCAGGTTGATAGTTCAAGTCTCCAGTTTAAAAAGAAAAGAAGATTGTTAGTCTTAGGGAAGAACATACGGTTATCAATACTAAACTGCACAAAATGGCTGCACACTTCTACTGGCATGTCCCTAAGGACTGTACCGCAATAGGTAGCAGCATGCTAAACAGGCATAAACAGTGGTTTGCATGGCACAAATCTCTGAGACAACAGCTATCTAAGCTGACAAGCATGGCTTGCTGAATTGCAAGGGAGAAAGACATGGCAGGCTAAAGACCGGCTGACAGGGGAACACTTCACAGGTTTGGATTGTGGTCATTATAGTACACAATGGAAACTGTTGCTATGGCACTAACCCTTTTATTGCAGCACTGAAGAATTACATTAGAGGAATCAAAATCATTTAAGAAATAAAGAAGCTTATAACTTTTTAAAAAGTATTTATCGACATAAAGATGCAGATAATTACTTCTGAAAATGGCAGGAATATAATTTTGTACTTCGAATAGACCACTGTTCAGTTGTGCAATCCTTTAGGCATCAAGGCTCAACCCAACACCCACTGACAATTCGCCCATTTAAAGCCAAAGCATGGGAAAATGTGCGCAAAGCAGCCACACGTCCCCCACTTCACATGCCCTCGTACACAACATATGGACTGCCACCAGGGAAGTATTACCTTAGTTTTCAGGTGAGTTCATTACAAAAGTGCGTTTGCCCACTGTGCTGTCCTTCTCTTTTTCATTCTGGGCCCATTACTGTGAATCAACAAAAGAGTCAGGCTGACAGGATTTAGCCTGCAGACGTATTCGGAAGGTAAAAATGGCTGGTTTAATTCTGTTATGGGCTCAGAAAGAGGGACCAGAAGAACATTCAGCTGAAGGTATGTACAGTTAATTCCTCAGTATCGTTACTTTCTTAACCAGGACTGAAGAGTCCTGCTTGCACACTGAAAGTTTGAACTCAAAGAAGAACCGGTAAGTGTTTGAAAAAGTTGAATTGTGTTCTAGAGAAACAGGAATTTCCTTCTACCAATGCAGGACTAAACATGCTAGAAAACGTTAGACTGAAAAGAAAAAAAATTCTCTGAAGCTGAAACATGACCAAGAACTGCTGCAGAGAAAAAATTAGAATTGCATTGTAAAAACCAAATCATTCTCTCTTCTTACTACCAACTGGGATGCAATTTTACTGATTTTTTTTTTGAACACTTTCAAATCTTGTCCAGTTTCAGAAAGGTTGGAGTTTTAGAGGTTTTTTTGCTATTAAGTTCACTTTTAATATATTCAATCATGAGAACAGGAAAGAGGAAAAAACAAGAGAAACAGCAGATTGGAGAAGATTTTTGCATAATTTTGGAAGATGGAAGTGTTTCATTTTGATTCCTGCAAAATAACCAAGTAAAAATGCATTTTAAATGTCATTACAAAACAGACACGCTTTCCTTAATCATCTCTATAGTAGGAACTCTGAAAGCACTCAGATTGGTGCTCTTGTTCATAACGTTCCACATGAAGATTATAGTTAATGAAATCATCCAGACTGATTGTAAGATGCTGGATTTTCTAATTGTGAGCAAATGTAATAGTGAGAAGTTGTTACTGCTATATTTCATCGATAGGTCTCAAAGCACCATATGTTCATTAATTATGGACCAACACAATCTAATCTGCTTGAGAACCCACCCCGGGAAAAAAAAAACAGAATAGCTTGCATAAACTTAAACTCCAAGTGAATAACTTAATGTTTTATTTCAAAGACATTATCATAGCTTACAGACAGACTCTTTTTGTGGTGTTACTAATTTTAGCAACTGCTCTAAGGAAAGAAGGCTTTAAACTGTTAATCAATTGAAATACATGATTTACACAGCAGCATTCACAGAACATGACTCAGAGTCCTTCCTGAAAAATACAACACAAACGCTTAAGTGCTTGAATACCAAAAACAAAGAGAAAATTCTGGAAGAAAAATCCACAAGGATAAATAAACATAGAAGATCAGAGTTTATTACATTATTTCCTGCTTAAGTTAGCCTGGGCATTGGGACAGCTTCAGTCTCAACACATGTTGGACATCTCCACATCACCAAGTTCATTAGCTTCACCAAAGCTCCCTACAGGCACCTGGACCCATCTGGCACGTACAATACAAAGCATGCTGCCAAAATGCAAAGCACGGTGTTAAGCTTCCTGGTTCACTGAAAAACAAAATAAGTCACACAATGTCCTGGTTTGGGGTGGAGCAGAGCCAGCTTTCTGTTCAGCGAGAGGCTCTTGCTCACACTTGTTGCTGTGGCAGCCAGGGTCACTGACTGGGCTGTTTACCCCATGGAGGGGTCTCACCTGTGGGGAGAAGTGGGCAGGGCAGGTCACCCAAACTGACCAATCGGGTGTTCCGTCCCATTCGCCATGCTCAGTATAACAGCTGAGGGATCTGAAGGTAGGTGGTTCTTCTCTCTTCCAATGGGTCTCTTTCTTCAGTGGTTGATGTCTGAGGAGGACCCCCATCAGCTCTTCTGCCTTTTGATCCCGGTCAGTGTGTTCCAGTTCCCATTTATCACCGAGTCCAATCTGGAACTTCCACAGTGCCTGTCGGTGATATCTCCCTGCGAGCTTGATCCAGTTTTGTATATATTTATATATATTTTATCTATTTCATGATTTCCTTTTTTATTTTATTATTAATAGTTCATTAAAGTAGTTTATTTTTTTCTAAACTCGTAACTCTCTTTATCTCTCTTTTTTCTCTCCTTGGAGTGAGAGGTGGGGGAGAGCATCTCTCATCATTGGCCAACCTGGCCCAAACCATGATACCCAACAACCCCTTTTTCAAGTTGCAATTAGAAGAGAGTTATCTGAGCAGAAGGTCGTTTCTTGTTTTTCCATGGATACCCAGTGCAACAACCCTGGACGTGAGAAAAACAGAGATCACCTAGCAGATAATCTAGGTTGGTGTAGTTGGTTGTGTAAAGTGATAGAAATGGGTGCAGCAGAATATGATTTTGAAGAAACAATTACAAACCTACTTAACAAAAATATAAGCCCTGCCTATACACCATATGGATCTAATGACATTTATCACTACACTATCCCTAGCATTAGAAAAAGATTAGGACATAAGATTACAAAACTTTTAGATGTGTACAACTACAAGTGTGCCTGGGATTATACCATCGATCAGTAAAGAAAAAAAAAAGAAAAAAAAAAGCAGCTAAACAACCCATAGCTGTAATAAACACAGGCATACTGGTAGAAAGACCACATCTGGGTAATACACTGGAGTGTGTACTTGTGCTGTTAAGAGTTTACTGAAACTCTGCTGAAATCTAATAACAAACTGTATGTATATGCATAGGCCACTGAAATGCAGCAGAAGAGGTGTTTGCTTAACCAGCTCCTGAGGACAGCTTTTTGCAAATCCTACTACTAAGAGAAGTGCAAGAGTTTATCAGATCACACCCTGAGGGCCCTAAACTGCTGAACGGTTCCTGGCAAAAACTTGTATGAGATCCACACCACAGTGTGTAGCGGAGCCCAAAGAGGAATGTAAAGTAGAAGCACTGTGAAGAGTAAAATGAAAAATGATTCTATCAACTTGAGTACAGTTTTCTAAGTGTCTCATAGCTAATTATGAATTATAAGTTTATATTTCTTCTGGGCACTGGCAGAATACAAATTAGCTGCTAGCTTGTACCTGCTGCTCTAATCCCAGGTATCGCAGGTTTCTAAGCAAAAAATGAAAGGAAGGAAGGAAAGCAAACCCATAACAATTCATGTACCTAATTATATATATATATAAAGGTAAAAAGTAGAAGGCGGCAGGGGTGGTTCCATGATGCACGGAATTTATGCAGACTCCTCCCACATTATTATTAAACTACATTGTGTGATGTGTACTATTACACGAGCACACACCCACCCCACCCCCCGTATTTTATTCTTTCAGGCTTTACAGGGGCTTACTGGGATGCAAGTCAAACATTTTTAAGCACATTACTTCACACAGAGTTTGGTGCGGCTAGAACGACAAGGCAGGAAGCCCCATTTAGGTTCTGAGTAGCTCACTCAGTCCCATTAGACCCGCAATATCATTTAGCGAGAACTCAGAAGTGCCATCTTTGCCTTGGGAGGTTCTTTAAGAGGAAGACATGATGGCTAAGGGACAACTCAACTTAATGCACTGATTTATTACCGAGTCAGTATTTTGGACAGAGAAGGTAGGGATGTTGTAAAACACGTTTTGCACAAATTTTGCACTTTTCTGTCCATGAAGGAGTCAGATTCTTCAGATTGTGAGAAAACCAAGGCAACAGTAGCTCACTAGCAGAGCCCAGAAGAACTCAAGAGAGAAGATAAATTGTGTATACAAACTAAGGATATTGTACGTATAGCACCTCAAATGCCAATTCATTTTGGTCTTAGAGTAGTAGATCTGTGACAGTTACTGCCTTATCCCAACAAACCAGGACCACTTCAATTCAGGGCTAGCACATTTCAGACAACTCTGTTCATGTTCGTCTTACTCATAAGCATTACTGAACTAGTACAAGACTTCACAGAGCAGCTTGGCCCATTTCTCTCACTGCATTAGACTGCTGGGTAGTATGTAATTAATTCCCCTCTGGACATGTCTGAGTTTGATCACTGGTGTCAAGCCTAACTCCTTCAATCATCTGTCTTGATGTCATGATACATTATCAGCATCATGGAATAGCTTGTCTGGGCAACCGCTCAAATTACGTTACCTCTTCAAATTAGAAAACCCATACACGTTATTGTGGTTCATGTTTCTGACAAAGGTCATCTGTAAACTCAGAGATGTCAAACTGACTACCTGCTTATACCCATCTCTTCCCCAGCATCCCCCCCAGTCCCCCCCCAGCATCGCCAAGTCTACTCAATACTGTGTATTATGTTTCATCTTTTGGCAAATGTTTTTGTAGGATGGGGGGAAAAGTGTGCCTACAGTGGCATTCAGACTCCTAGGTGCAACAATATTTTAAGCTACATTTTGGTAACATCTACTTGGAAATGAGGTATCTAACACCGCAGTTCAGTGACTTTCTTAACTCTGCATCATTTTTACTGACAGTTAACTTCTACCAGGTGCAGCAGTAACTGAAAATTTTTCTGAGGGACAAGGATAGGGAAGACATGGATCACAACATCCACACACATGCAGAGAAAAGAAAAGTTAAATTCTCCTGTTATGAACTCAGAGGTTTCAGGGCATAAAATCATGTTAATGGACAATAAAACTGAGAAATTGTTGGTACGAGGCAAACTCTCCTCTCCAAGGTCTCTTTATAGCAATTGTATTAAAATTCAAAGTACTTCCATGAATCAGAAGCATTAAAGATTGTTAATGCTTATTTTCCTAGCAGCGTAAGAAACCCTTGAATGCTCCCCATGGCACTGCATCATGACTACAGGATAACATCCCTGCAACGGTGGTCTGTAGCAACTCTAATGAAAGTAAACACTGCCTTCACCCAGTATTTAAGGTTATGAGGGAACTACTGTTATCTACCTACTGAAGTTCTTACGGGTTTAACAAAACTTTTAGCACATGCTGTCTGTAGGTAACCCTAGCTCTCGTGCTCTGCTGCTCTATAAATGGTGGTATTTGTGTCTTTCTACTTGACTTTATACATTCACAGTTATTTAGACTCTGATTTCTATTCACTGTGACACACAGGAGTAAAGCAAACTGAACATTTGAGCTGAAAGTGCTGATATTTGTGCATTATCACCAATTCCCAATAACCAGCCCAAACTATTTATGTTTGCTGCAGTGATAAAAACTTAGTTTGCAACAAGTCTGCGTTATTTACAACTTGACAGCTCCATAAATGAGGGTCCGGTAGTCACCATTCTGAGTGATGAGAGAAGCTGAAACAATCCACAGTCTGTTTCAAGATTTTCATAAATAGCAATAAGATACATTACAAAGAAAATCCCAGTGAGAGTGCGATGTGCGAGGATCACATGTCTCCACCCAAGCCCTAAGAAAACACTGTGAAATTTAAATATTACACACTGTCAAAGAAGAAATTAATATCTGGGGAATGGGAAGGAGTGGAAAATCTGTTTTCTTCAGGTGTTGGTAGTTAAACTATCAGCCCACTATTCTTAAAAATCTTTTAGGGTGAACCTGTTCCTCCTCTCAGAAATCAATTTGGTCCCATGAGAATTTCTGACTTCAATGCTCGTGCTGGTGTGTAGATATACTTTTACCATAACTTTTCCAAGTAGTGACCAAATTTATGAGAGATTTTAAGCATGGCAAAAATTATAATCTAATCAAAAGAAAACACAAGGCATATAGCTTAAATAATATGTTATTTGAGACACTTATCCCTGAATAACTGTCCCCTGATAACCCAGTGGGGAAAATTCTTTATTTTAAATGAGTGTTTTGAAAGGAGTAGCGGGGGGTGGAAAAAGCCACAGAAGGAATAAAAGCTTTCCCTTGGCGTGGGCATTGGATCAAGATCAAGATAGATAAAACCAAACAAACAATTTAAAAATCCAACCCCAAACTTACACAAAAGCACCAGTTATTACATTGTATAACACATGGACAAATGTTCCTTAAGCTTGAAAAAATGGCAATGTTTAGGAAGGTAAAATATTCACCATTCTACCACAATCTAGTGAGGTCTACCTTGTTCTGCCTAATAAATAAATCATGTTGCTTTAGATGCAGCTTGGCAGCTGGAGTCCAGGACAAGGTTTTCTAAGAGGTTTCATAAGCAGAAAAATGAGGCCAAGACACATAGGAGCTTGATTCAATCAGGTGTGGTGGAGACAAAAAAGGATAGCCCACCACCGTGTTCCACCCCAAAACACTCCACCTCACCCCCTTTTTTTTTTTTAATTTTGTACCAAATAGCCAAATTTACATTATTTATCTAATAAAGTGTTTATTTGGTGCTTCATCAATCCAGAAGTTTATTTGCCTACATTGACCCATAATAGTCACGCAAGCTGTCTACCAGCCTTCATAAACAGCCCTCCTACTACCATCAAGTATCTGTTTATCTCCTTCATGTGTTTTTTGAAAGCTAACATTCCCTACAATCTTTTTCCAAACTGAAATTTCTTAGGACACCAGTATCTGCCTGCCTGCTCTTCAAACTTCTCCCATCAGACCCCCACAGCAGGTAATTTCTTCTGGTCTTCCTTTCCATGATTTCACTTAGTAGCAGAAAATAGCATTTAGGTGAAAAGATGGAATGTCCCAGTGTCTGCTAGGAAGAACAGTGGCTGCTGGCAGGAGCCCCTGCTCTTCCTGGAAAATGGAACTTCCATCCTACTTCTCTTTAACCTTATGCACTGCCTTCAAGTCCTCTCAACCCTTTGCTCTCTCATCAGGTGTCTCAACTTTCTCTTAAGAAGGGAAGGAAAATAAAACCCCCCAAAACCTTCCAATCTTTACTTGTCCTCTGCTTCCCTCAACAAGCAGTTCTGGCCTTTGCTGTTCCTATCTTAACAGATCATCCAATAAAGCTGTAGCCCAGCCTCTTAGCTGGAAAGTGCTGGTAAGGCTAAGCACAGTACTGCTTAGGGGCCAGCTCATCTTGAAACGTACAACCAGTGTAAGCAATTAAATAAACAAACAAGTACTAATCTAAGCAGTATCAAGAGTCTTTTCAGCAGCAGCATTAAAAGTGCAATAACTGTTCTATGAAGGTCACGTTTTGATCAGGGAACTTTTCTCATGGAGAGTTTACGTTGGCCATCTAAAATTGATTTAAATTAAGAAAAGTAGATTTGAAACTGGAGGATTTTTAGGGTGGATTTCTAAAGTACAGACAGGAATTAGTTGTCTGCCACTGATACTCTAATTGCCTTTAAACTCACGTCAAAAAAAATAATCTACTGCAGAGCTGGGCTGATTCGATGCTATTCTATAGCTAAAGAAAACCAAAGTATCTCATTAATATTGTATAGACTTTCTAAAGCGCAGATATTTCAAATTCATGTTAGGTTGATGTTGACAAAAATAATGGGCTAACACAGATCTCAGTCAGGCAGAGTGTAAAAAGATGCTGGAAAATCTTCCATGCCTTGAACCTGAGCATAGTGTACCAGGAAAAAAAAAAGGTCCTAGTCTTTAGTAAGCAACCCCATAGTGCATAACTATTGCATATCCAACTGAAATTAAAGACTAAAACTGGGACAGATTAGGAGGATTACCTTTATTTTGAAATATATATATATATATAATGCATAAATAAGTAAATACATATACTATAGCACTCCCATCAACCTATTCAAGTGCAGATATTTCACCCCTAGAAAAAATGTTTATAGATGTTTCAACATGATAATCAAACACAGTTAAAGCTGGACACTAGCAGTTCAGAGCCCAGTGCTACAATGCTGTGTATTTTGAGAAGTTCTTCGCAGCGGGTAGCACGGTGANGTAGATATACTTTTACCATAACTTTTCCAAGTAGTGACCAAATTTATGAGAGATTTTAAGCATGGCAAAAATTATAATCTAATCAAAAGAAAACACAAGGCATATAGCTTAAATAATATGTTATTTGAGACACTTATCCCTGAATAACTGTCCCCTGATAACCCAGTGGGGAAAATTCTTTATTTTAAATGAGTGTTTTGAAAGGAGTAGCGGGGGGTGGAAAAAGCCACAGAAGGAATAAAAGCTTTCCCTTGGCGTGGGCATTGGATCAAGATCAAGATAGATAAAACCAAACAAACAATTTAAAAATCCAACCCCAAACTTACACAAAAGCACCAGTTATTACATTGTATAACACATGGACAAATGTTCCTTAAGCTTGAAAAAATGGCAATGTTTAGGAAGGTAAAATATTCACCATTCTACCACAATCTAGTGAGGTCTACCTTGTTCTGCCTAATAAATAAATCATGTTGCTTTAGATGCAGCTTGGCAGCTGGAGTCCAGGACAAGGTTTTCTAAGAGGTTTCATAAGCAGAAAAATGAGGCCAAGACACATAGGAGCTTGATTCAATCAGGTGTGGTGGAGACAAAAAAGGATAGCCCACCACCGTGTTCCACCCCAAAACACTCCACCTCACCCCCTTTTTTTTTTTTAATTTTGTACCAAATAGCCAAATTTACATTATTTATCTAATAAAGTGTTTATTTGGTGCTTCATCAATCCAGAAGTTTATTTGCCTACATTGACCCATAATAGTCACGCAAGCTGTCTACCAGCCTTCATAAACAGCCCTCCTACTACCATCAAGTATCTGTTTATCTCCTTCATGTGTTTTTTGAAAGCTAACATTCCCTACAATCTTTTTCCAAACTGAAATTTCTTAGGACACCAGTATCTGCCTGCCTGCTCTTCAAACTTCTCCCATCAGACCCCCACAGCAGGTAATTTCTTCTGGTCTTCCTTTCCATGATTTCACTTAGTAGCAGAAAATAGCATTTAGGTGAAAAGATGGAATGTCCCAGTGTCTGCTAGGAAGAACAGTGGCTGCTGGCAGGAGCCCCTGCTCTTCCTGGAAAATGGAACTTCCATCCTACTTCTCTTTAACCTTATGCACTGCCTTCAAGTCCTCTCAACCCTTTGCTCTCTCATCAGGTGTCTCAACTTTCTCTTAAGAAGGGAAGGAAAATAAAACCCCCCAAAACCTTCCAATCTTTACTTGTCCTCTGCTTCCCTCAACAAGCAGTTCTGGCCTTTGCTGTTCCTATCTTAACAGATCATCCAATAAAGCTGTAGCCCAGCCTCTTAGCTGGAAAGTGCTGGTAAGGCTAAGCACAGTACTGCTTAGGGGCCAGCTCATCTTGAAACGTACAACCAGTGTAAGCAATTAAATAAACAAACAAGTACTAATCTAAGCAGTATCAAGAGTCTTTTCAGCAGCAGCATTAAAAGTGCAATAACTGTTCTATGAAGGTCACGTTTTGATCAGGGAACTTTTCTCATGGAGAGTTTACGTTGGCCATCTAAAATTGATTTAAATTAAGAAAAGTAGATTTGAAACTGGAGGATTTTTAGGGTGGATTTCTAAAGTACAGACAGGAATTAGTTGTCTGCCACTGATACTCTAATTGCCTTTAAACTCACGTCAAAAAAAATAATCTACTGCAGAGCTGGGCTGATTCGATGCTATTCTATAGCTAAAGAAAACCAAAGTATCTCATTAATATTGTATAGACTTTCTAAAGCGCAGATATTTCAAATTCATGTTAGGTTGATGTTGACAAAAATAATGGGCTAACACAGATCTCAGTCAGGCAGAGTGTAAAAAGATGCTGGAAAATCTTCCATGCCTTGAACCTGAGCATAGTGTACCAGGAAAAAAAAAAGGTCCTAGTCTTTAGTAAGCAACCCCATAGTGCATAACTATTGCATATCCAACTGAAATTAAAGACTAAAACTGGGACAGATTAGGAGGATTACCTTTATTTTGAAATATATATATATATATAATGCATAAATAAGTAAATACATATACTATAGCACTCCCATCAACCTATTCAAGTGCAGATATTTCACCCCTAGAAAAAATGTTTATAGATGTTTCAACATGATAATCAAACACAGTTAAAGCTGGACACTAGCAGTTCAGAGCCCAGTGCTACAATGCTGTGTATTTTGAGAAGTTCTTCGCAGCGGGTAGCACGGTGAGAAAACACTGGAGGAGGGCAGTATCTTGTGCCTATGATCTCAGCTTGGTTAGGCTGGCTGGCTGCCCATCCACCCACCTGGTATCTATGACTAGTCCTTAGCTTTTCTATCATCTTGACACTACCTGTAAACATGCCTCTTATAATAAAAGAAATGGCGGTGAGGGTACTATCTTTTGAACAGTGTAAACGTTAAAGGAGAAAGGTGAAACTGTTACGGAATTACTGATCAGAGTATTAAAGCCTGAGCTAGGGAAAGCAAATAAACAAGATTCAGATCCAAATTCTTGCAAAATACGCATCTGGGGTTTTGATGTAAGCATCAACACAATGTATCACCCAGCCCAAAGGTATAATGGAGTAGTCTATGGTACTGAAGTGGCCCAGTTAAAACAGATCACAGTAAGGTCATTGATATCTTTCTACACCATTACAGTTTAACTTGCTAGTCCCTCAATGGAATAGCGTGTGTGTGCGCGCACGCGTGTCTCAGCTTAGCTGGGGAAAAATAACTATTTGCACAGGTAGATCAAATTTCAGAACCCAGATTAACCTTCAGTCTAAATGTATTGAAGTTAAATTAGATAGCCAATAAATTAGGTTGCAAAGAGCAAATATTAAAATACCAGTGCTTAGCAACAGATGGAGAGAGAAATGCAAGAACTTATTGGAAAGAAGGCATTTGGCTGAAAGGTGATTAATGTTTATAACTCTATGTGCAATTTGGCAATTTCCCCTACTACAGGTGCGAGATTTGGAGTTAGAAAGACAGCTCTCAGCTAATGAGGTTTCCTAGTTAGGAAGCAGATTAACCTTTCAGAGAGAAGTTTCCTGGTGATGTCACTGTCTGCCTCAATCATATTTGCATTGAAAGAGATCATGAAGGTTATTCTCATTATGACAACTGAGCAAATAATTTGCAACAAATAAAGTACTCGGTGTTGGTAAGCCTAAGCAGTCAAAGAAGCGCCTATAATCTTATCTCCAGTTTTGAAAGCTCGGCTCCAAGTACTGAAGCTTTATTTTTTAGAGGCATGCAGCATTTCAGCAAAAAACAAAACAAACAAAAAGATTCAACCCACAAGAGAGTGATCCAGGCAACAGTGGTCACAGGTTGAATAACTATTAACAGGCATCATCTCTAAGTCCAGAAAATATTAAGCAAAATAACACCAAAACAAATTAATAAAAATCTGGCCTCTGTTTCTTTCTGCTCAGGTAACAGCCTGGACCAAGTGCACATCTAAAGATATAAATTAATTACCAGATTATCCTTTTTCTTCCAAAAGTTTCCATTCTTCCTGATTTCCAAAATTCTTCCGTAGCTGCTAGTCTTTGCTTGATTCCAGTTTTTCAGCTAAATATGTGTAATTTGTTAGTAGGTTAATTTTTCATGCCCTTCCACAACCAGAACTTATGTATAAGCTCAAAGTCTGGTCTTATGTGCATTAATTTATAGGATTTAAGCTAGAAATTTCAAGGGACAGCTGCAAATGACAGCTTCCTTAGTGAGTTACCAATATCCTCACTTTTCTGTGTGCCTGGAGAGGGGAAATGGAATTGGGTTTCCAAACCTGGCATGGCTTAGGGAAATGGTACCTTCTGAAGGGGTCTAGTGGTCTGCACAGAGCGTCACTCCCACAGGGCTCATCTAGACAAGCTGATATGAGCATCCTCCCCACAGAGCAGTACCTACATGGCACAGGCTAGCCCAAAGTGGTTTGCTATAGCTTAAGAAAAGTGATTGGAATATTAATCCATATTTTAAGGAGAAGGAACACAGGACTCTGCTCACAATAAATTCAAAGTCATATTTGGACAGCAGTTGGGGCTGACGATGCATATTATCAATACACGCACAGCACAACTTTATATTAATTTTCCAAGTAGCTTCTGGGTATTTGAACACTGCAACAGCGATACAGATGATTTCTCAGCAGGTGGTCTTCAGAAATCTTCAGAATACCTTAACAGTTTGAAAGATAACCCACACCATGATCTGTGCTTAAAAAAGTCAGTACTGTGTATCTTGCCTCCTTCATTTTCCCCCCTTCCTGCAGTGCCAAGCTTATGTTTAACCAATTTTCAATCTTCTTGCTCTGTTTCACAGCTTTCACACATACAGCTCTTGTAGTTATAGAAAGCTCTATTCCTACATTTATCAGGTTAATTTATATATTTTTCCATGACAGAACAATTAGTAGTTAATGTGCATGTTACTTGTTTTGTAATAGACAGAAAAGCCCTAATTGAAAATATGCTAATTTTGGGATGAAATGTTATTTTTAGAGTTGCAAATGCATTTAGACCAGCCACTTTATTACAACAAATTACATGAGTTCTCAGAGATAAGGTCTGCTGGCAAGTAAGGTAGGCTGACATCATCTCTATTGGTTTAATCTGGAACACAGGCTTTTGCTGCCTGGGGGTCATCTTCCCTTTATCCCGCACAACTGGTAAAGTAGTGAATGTAATTATAGAATCGCAGAATATCTGAGGTTGAACAGGACCTCTGGAAGTTTATAGTCACACACACACGCCCCAGCTCAAAGCAGCATCTGCTAGAGCAGGTTGCCCAGGGCCTTGTCCACTTGGGTTTTTAAAGCCTCCAAGGACAAAGCTCCGCAGCCTCACTAGGCAACACCACCTTCTAACTCCTCCTGCCCCTCCTTTTTTTTAAAAAAACAAACAAACAATCTGACAAACTTTATAGGGAAAACCACGAATATTTTAGCAGAAGTTCACAGTTTCCATTAAACTAGGATCTTTGATAAGAAGAGGTTGTTCAGGTTTTACAGTAGGAGGATGTTCTAGTTCTACAATTGCTATATTAATAGCTAGCGAGGCAGATGAATTTATGTATTTGAAGAAATTTATCTCATCCACTGTGCACTATCATACTTTGCATCCCTCTTCTCTTTGTATTCTTAATTTGGTACCTGTTCTTCAAAGAAAATCATCCTCCTTTAAGCTCCCAGTGTGCAATGAGAAAAAGAATTCCCTTTTGCCAGGCCATAAACAGAGACCTGAAAATTAATGAAGACACAACCCCGAAACAACAAAATACTAACTTGTGTCCACCAGAGGCTTTGTTTCCACATTGTTTTAAAGTCAGGAATTTGCAAAAGATCCAAATGTCTGTGACATGGCACTGGTGGAGCCCGCAGCACAGGGCTGCTTGAGATGAAGGCGCTAGGAATGAAGCTCTTCCTCTCTGGGCAATTAGCAACAGAGGAAGGACAGACCTGCTGTGCACTCTTTTCCTTCTCTCCCCTGATAAAAGAAACTTTCTCCCTTTCAGTAGGGAAATAAGAGTTGTACACTGAAAACCTTATTATTTCAAACTGCTGTTCATCAACAGTGAAGCTCTGGTCTCTCTAATTTAGAAGCAAGCAAGCACCTAACTCACCCTTTTCACACCAATCGTAAATATTACAAGTGCCTGCTAGAGAAAGCCCAGGGCATCCTGAACACTGCAGTTCTCTTTTGCTGTTTCCTGGATGGCATGATCCCCTTCCGATAAATCCCAGTGGATACCTCTGTCTCCTCTCAAATAAGGGCAAACAGCTATTGGCTAGGAAAAAGAGAGAATTTAAGCAATTCATCTAGGGCTTTTCCACACACCCTGCATTTTTTTTTTAAATTCTGTGGAGTCTGCAGATGAACCAGGGCTCTTT
>VYZM01005347.1:372990-391648 GCA_013398915.1 Dromas ardeola
CTTTTTTGTTTATTTAGAACCATCCCTTTTCTTTGCCTTGTTATCCAGAAAGGGTCCTCAGGGTCCTTAGAAGCCTGGGAGAGGAAGAGTCTCTTTAAATTTGCCATAGCATGTAAAAATCTCATCCTAAATTGAAATATATAAACATACGTACACAACTACAATGACTAACTAGTTAGTTCTTCACCTTATTCTGCAACAGTTTCTCTGATGACTGCCTCCAGGTTTCTCCTTCCCCTCAACACAGCTTCTGGCTATTCTTTCTCTGAGCTTTTAAGTGTTTATGGGTGGCTTTGTTTCAGTCCTTCTGCTCATGAGCTGTGTAGTCTCAATCCACCAGTGGCACCACAGAGAATTTGGGCTGGATTAGTCGTCCTGTCTACACCATGTTCCTGTGAGCTCAATTCAGGATTCAACACTATGTCACATTGAATAGGAAAATAGGAAACTGTTTTAATGCCGGTTCAGATACAACAAATTGTAGATGTGGCTTAATGGTTTTCATGGTCCTACAACAAACTCACCGGAGACAGCGTGCAACATTTTTCTTTTTCATGATAACAAATCCTAAGAAGGTGAAAGGTTAAAGTAATTAGTCTACTAGTTCTACCCACAGATTTATCGCTTGATTTAGCCTAATGAATGTCAAAAGACAAAGCAGAAATGCCAAGACATTTTCAATAATTCTTTACTGGTGTGAGTAAAAGAACTAGTAAGGTCATTTTAAGGTTGTACACTGGAAAAAGCAAGCATCAAAACATGCACTTCAGTTTATTTTTTCTGCAAAGAATTTGATCGCAAATTCTAAGCCCTGACATCAGCAATCTACTCAAAAGTAGCTGTTTCAGGTCAAAGCGGAAAACAGGAACAGAATAAGAGAAAGACTGACATTAGAAACAAAACCAGAAATGTAAATACTTTCAGAGAAAGACAATCTGAAGAAAAAAATCAGTATAGATAATGTAAACTTCAAGACATTCTGCCCAAGAAAAAAAGAATCAAACTTATTACCCAATCATATTGTAACTTCCAGTAAGTCCACTGTTGAGACTGAATCTGCTGTGGTTGCACAGCAATTTTTTACAGAGAAGTAAGGCAACCATGGTAACATCTTAGTGATAGAACTGTTCTTGTGGCCCCTGCTCTCTTGCAGTGATTTCACACAGCACAACTTAGAGGAACAAGTTCCAATTCCAACTTTTAATTTAAATTTCATACTGCCTACGCTGGCTTAATTTTCCTTTGGTTTATGACCAACAAAGCTGTCTCTGGACATTTGAGTCACACTGCACTCAACAAGAAGCTTCTGACTTGCACCTGGTGGTCAACAGAGTTCTGCCATGATTCATAACGTTATCACTGATGTTTCTTCCTAATGAAGATCTTAAATTCTCACCAGCTATTCAAATTTGTTTATAGTCACTTCCCCACTGTACTCATTATTTCCCTTGAAGTCTGAGAGTACCAGCAAGTTGTTTAAGCACTAGGGCCTGCCTGGTTTTCCTGTTGGCTAAAGCAGGGTGCATACAGATTACGTGAAGTGAAGGTTTTCAGTCCTTACACGTTAGCAACAGACATGGACAATATTAATTTGGTTATATGCAGCTTGCAGGTGAAGGGCAATGGAGCAAAAATATTTTCCTCGCTTAAATTGCACTAGCCATTTTCTCCCTACTTTGCTCTTCTTTCCCCTTCTTATTATATGTACTTTTGCTCAGGCACCAATTCAGAATGGCTGATGGGATGTATGAACTTTTCAATGATAGCTGTGATTTCAGTAGAAGATGCCTGATAGAGAAATTTATTTCACTAAACTTCTACTTTAAATAAGAGGGAACAGAGAGGGAGGAAGGAAAGAAGCAAAGCATTCCTGGAACTAATAGGAGATTATTATTACGACTGAGAAACTCAAGATGCAACAAGTTTATTAGACACACCATTACTACCAAATGGATATATTTTCCTGATCCCCATTCTAATTTATCATGAGCAAAAAGCAGCTGCACCATTAAGTGTAGAGAAAAAGCCAATGAGATGCAAATATGCAAGAGACTAATTACCAGGCAGGCAAAAGAGCTTCTATTTTGGGTCTGTTGAACAGGGGATTAATTTCTTGTAATGGAAGTGAAATCTGCCAGATCAGTCTCCTGTATAAGCCGTTGCCTTCAGATTCTCACTGAACCACCTTGCATCTCTGCACTAAGCACTCTGTGTCAGAGGCTTTTATCCACACACAGCAGTCTCCAGCACAGTCTCCTATGGGGTCTGATTTCAAAAAAAGGCAAATTTCTCAATGGCTAGCACTGAGTAGTCCCTTGATAGGTTGTTTGAACTAGACTCTGCAGAGAAGAAAAGAAAGGAAACACCTCTGAAGTGTATATTTTCCTTGGATTAAAGGCAATCAATGCTCATTAAACTCATGTTCTTAATCTATTCAGTAATAATCACTTGATGTTAAAGGGATGCACATCAATAGATCTGAGAAGAGGAACAAAAAGAATTGTTCACCTTCTCCTTTTTCAAAAACTTGGACCTTCATCAAAGAAATACCTTCATTTCAGAGGAGTTTCATTGTAATTTTGCTATCACACTAAATTGCTGGTGGAGTAATAGACACTAATACACTAGATTTATGAAGTTTTCTTAACTGTACTTACTACTGGATGTATGAACTGTACTAGTTTTAATCCTCTCTCAAGTACTCTGGCTATTTAAGTGTACGTATAATCTTTTTATTGTTTCATTTTCTGTGATGACTATTAATTTGGAGAAATGAGCTCTCTAAGCAAAACAAGCAACATTGCAAACATTTCATTAGAATTCTGGAGTTTTAGGAAAGTGCAAAATACCATCACGTTGAATTTGAACTGCTTCACCTGAAACGACTACAGTTAAGATTTTGCTTAGTTCCCATGAAATCTTTCAGGTTTGTAGATTTCTCTGTTCTTTCCCCACACCATCTGAGACCACTGCTTACCCTCTAAGCAAGTAGGGGTCAGGTTACTGGAGCTGCATATTACCACATCCATTAGGCATTTCCCTGCCTTTCTGACTGGACGCACACCTGCAGCACCTCTCAAGTTTATGTTAATATAAACATGAGATAGGAAACAACGATTATGACTTATGTACTTCAGAAATTATTCTGTATTTTATCAGAGAGATTTGAAGCACAGAGGATTCACCGTGACATTGCAAAAGCACCCCAGAACAAAAAGATAAAAGTCACAGTGCCATGGATTCACTCAGTGGTGTGAACTGCTAGATTTTCTAGGCAAGACTTTTTAAAAAAAAAAAAAAAAAAAACCAAAAACAAAAGACACAAACCACAGTGGCCAAGTCTCACCCTGAAATACTGTCCTACAGTCTTAACTGGATTACCCTCCTTTCTGTCTGGTACTTTGCAACGTGTTATTGACTGTACAGAGGCACCTCTGACCCAAGTGTTGCAGCAATCACAGAATACGAAGTCTCACTTCACCTAGGAAAAGTGGATTTCGGTTCTACTGCACTGCAATCTCTGCATATGCAAAAAGCTCCTCAAGAGAACACAAAGCAGTTCATGCAACAGGACAGGATCAAGCCCCGTTCAGAGTAATAACAGACCCGCTGTAGAAATAACAACCAAATTTTTTTACTTTAATTCAGAAGCATACCTAACCACATGCTTGCCTCACACAAGCTGATGAAGCTTAAGCAACTCGTTTTTGTGCTATGCCAAAATAATATCTCCATGCAGAGTATTATAGCTCAAAAATTTTAATGAGACAATTACATGCAATTTCTTAGACTATCAGTCTTAAACATGAAACCCCAAAGTGATAAGAGACACTAGTTAAAACACATTCACAGTTTTGAAACCATCCGGGTGTCATAATACCTTGGAATGGATTTTTTTTCTTGAATAGTTTGAACTATATATTTACAGTACAGCTTTAGACAAAGTACACGGCATAGAGCATTTGAAAATAATATTCTGCTTAAAACCATTAGAAATAGCATCAGACGCTTGAAAAATGATAAATTAAATCTTTCACCCTTTGACTATGGATTCTCTTGAGAAGCAGGATGGTATAGTATGAAATCTGTAATTCACCGTAATTTTCCATAGAATTTTTTTGCCTGATGTACATCTGTTTTTCTCTGATATTTAATCTTGTTTTGCATTACCTCCTCTTCTTTCTCATAAATGTTGTCTGCAGATAAATTACTATCCTCATGATCTCAATGTCTGAGAAATTTTCTTCCTTTCAGTACTTAAACTGAAAAGTTGATTTGGAAAACTAACTGAAAACTTGGGAAGCAGAGATTAAACTACGCTTAGACCAGATGTTTGCTTAGTTTATTTATTTTATTTTTGTTTTAGGTTTTGGCCCAATTCTTTGCCAAGGGAACTGATGGGACAAGGTAGTTTATAAACAAATTTTTTCAGGGCACTAGTACAGAATAACAGGCTGGACTGTATCAGAGCTTTAAACCATTTGGAGGAATAACAAGGCGGTAAAGCTTGTGATCTGCACAGAGATATTCAGCTGCATATATGGATGACTCTTCTACAGAACAGCAAGCATCCAGAGCAAGACAGAAGACAAATTTCTGCTTTAAGAACTCAGATTGAAACACAGGGAAAAAGCAATTTGTATTGCTCACATGCAATTCATCTGTCATCTGTAACCACTCAAGGAGAAGACTTGAGTATTGCAGTGGGCAGTTAAACAAGGCCATGTTGTCATCACAAAGTGGCAGCAAGAACAAAGCAAGATTTTAGCCCATAAAAATGGAATTTAAAATTACACTGGGTATTAGCACTGATACTAGTCTTTCTTGCTAGTGAGAAACCAGCACTCTGCCCCTGCCCTGATTAATGCATGTAATTTGCCAAGCCTATTTCAAAAAGATCAGCACAATATGTAAAGATAAAGGAAAGAAACATGGGAAGATTTCCAGCAAAGAGAAAAATCAAATGAATAGGCCTATTTAAGCTGGAAGCAGGGGGCAGGGAGAGGAGATTTTCAGAGCTATTTGTTGCTTTAAATGCCAAGTCAACCAGATATCATTACTTACTGCTGTCAGAATACAGAAAGGGAACACTGCATAAAATTAAAAAATTAATAATAACTAATACTTAGCCAAAGTGTTTCATAAGTCATTCTTGAGAGGAAAAAAAAAGTAGGCAGGTTTATAAATATAAAGATCAAAATGTTCTGAATTATGTCAAACTCCACTGTCTCCTGCCAAGAAAATCACTTCACTATTCTACATAGTAGAATTGAAACTTCTAAACACCTTCCTCTGAAGCATATTTTACTGTCTACTGTCTTGAGATACCACTAGGATGAGGTATTTCCACTATTTTCCCTGATACGCACATTTGCAGTCTTCTTCTGTGCCAGATACAGAGTATTTATTTCCTGTGAGCACTGATTTGATGGTAATACTGACCACTGTGTTTAGGGTGCATCTCTCAAATTCACAAAAGCGTAACTTCTAGGAATATATGTCCCAAGACTAAAACAACTTTGAGGAGCCCTGACATGAACCTTTTCCCAATGAGCAGTGACTCAGGTTTTTCCAATAGCTTGATGACTTTCTTTCCACATCACAACAACAATGACTAGCCTCAATGTTTTGGGTTGCTTTTTTTTGTTTGGTGTTTTGTTGTTTTTTTTTTTTTTTTTTAAACCACTTCCTTTTTCAGTTTCTTATCACTGTTAGCATTTTAATGCACAAAAAAAGAAGTTAGAGCCCCAAAGAAATCAAATTCAAGTAAATATTGCAAATATCAGGAATGATAACGACAGTGATAAGTCATCCTTAAAAATCTTGTGAGCGAAAAAAAACGGGTTTTTTTTTTGTTTGTTCATAAAACAGAGAAAACATTCTATTCCATGATGATAAAAGCTAAGGCTGCACAGAAGAGAGAGTAAATATTTTATTAGCAGATGCCTCCCAAACGAGCCTGAACAAACACTTTCTTACCACAGAACGTATAATCAGGCAGTAATGCCACCCTACAGAGCAGTGAACTGTTTGCAGGGAATCTAACTGGCCTTTTCCTATGAGAGTTCCTGTAATTCCATCCCACAGCTATTCACTTGTTAACTTTTTATTATCATCCATGGTCAAACTATCCAAGGACTGCCTTGTAAAACAGTGGATGCTAGAGCATCTAGCTTGTAGGACACTCTGTTTAGAGACAGTTGAATGCTGGGGAGGGGTGTGGGGTGGGGAGGCGGGTTGTGTGCATTTGACACACAAACCACTACTTGTTTTGGAGAGCTGTGCCAAGAAGGACAGATGGGTCACTGAATGCAGTCCCTCCTGCTGTTGCAGCCAAACCACAAAAGCATCATTCACTTCAGAAGGGTTAACAGGGTGCCCCCTCATACCATTGTCCCCAAAATACCCTCATATTCTACCTTTCAGTTCTAGTAGAAAGCCGAAGTTTAAAAAAAGTCGATTAATAAAATGCCACACGCAGAATGCCAAAAGACACGGAAGTCAGCATCTCAAGGCCTTGCCATACCAGGAAATGCGTTAGGCAACATCTCCACTGACCCCAGAAAGTGAATCATGCTCCTCTGCATCCTGCCCTCCATTACAAAGCAAGGCAAAAAAATAATTAACCTGATATAAGACAGATTTTCTTCCTGACACTAAATCTTGGGTTTGTGATAGGTAGGGAGTTATGTAATAAAAATATACATAAGAAACATAATAATAATACTCTGCACACTACCTTCCTTCTTCAGCAAACCAAAAGGTGACTGGAAAACTCTCATAACTTTATCATTTTGTTGTGTTGCATTTTACTGTATTGAGGATGTGGAAAGCGAACATTCTAGAGATCCTTCAGATTTTTACTGAAACATTGTTCTGCCATTACTGCTTATCAATCTGTTTTATGTCCTTAGAGACAACAATCTTTTGCACTATTTACCATAATCAAGGCCCTTTTCTTATTTCTGTAGTAAATAACACACATTTTTCAGTTTGCTATTTTTCCTGGATATGAGTTGACATGACTGACTTACGCAAAAGTTAAACGTGTCAAGGGTAAGTACTGAAATGCATACTCAAATCTTCAAGGCTTTTGCAAAGCCACAGCAAGCTACTATTTCTGCATAATAGAAAGGGCATGAAGTGCAAGCAATACAAGTATGAGGAAAGCTAAAGTAACGCTTAAAACACAGGCATTTAACTAAGAACGTCCTTAGTTAAGGACACCAAAGAGTAATTCACCAAACAGGGAAAAAAACTGAGGAAGAAAGATTTCTATGCAGGGACTGTTATTCTCCCAACATCTATTTTGATGTCTCTATTGATAGTTGTCTTATCAGTCTTACTTTGCCTGAACTGAGGAATAGATTTCCTATCAGCAAGGCTGACTGACCTCATTTCCACAAAGGCATAGAGAATCTCTGGTCCTCTGTGTTTTGACAGCAGAAATATTAAGCTAAAATATATCATCTTCAGAAAACAAGTCATGGATACGGGCAACTAAGAGTGTCCAGGATGAAAACTGTTTGTAATTGGACACTGTGCTATGTGGCAGTTTACACCATGCAGTACTGGACAGTCAGGCACCCAACGAACCCAAACTCTTCCAGGCAGCTTGTCTCCAAGCGATTATTGAAGAATGCCAGGGACCTGGAGTCAAACAAACTGGAATATTCTTAGAGGACGGACAAAGCAGTTAAGTGCCCCGCCAGATACATGAAAGCACTGAGAGATTCAAGGGCATAGCAAAAAAAAAAAAAAACCACAAAACCCCAAAACCAAAAAAAAAACCCAAAACCAAAAACCCACCCTTGACAGCAAAGGGATTGCATTTTCAGTTACAAATATATAATAGGAAAATCCAAACCAATGGAGTTTCAGTGATTACATGCACATTCTCTGGAGCATTCAACAAATGTAATCAATACACCTTTCTGTTGCATTAAAAGAAACTAACAAACAAATTCCTGGTCTAAAAGAGGACATGAATTACAATTGCCAGAGCCTCTACTGAGGAGCAGACTGAGGAACTTAATTCCATCTGTAAGCATAGGGTGGTCAGGGAAGCAAATGCTGCAGCAGCATTATCAATTTAAGATGCAGTTCTAGGGACTAGAGAGGATTTTGTTTAATGCCAAAGGAATGTTGACTCCTTAGATGTTACAGAGGAGCATGTTATAAAGGATACAGATGTTACTTATAGACCTAGGAAGAGGGCCAAACATATCTTATACGAGTCCTCAGATGAACAGACAGATTGAGTAAACTGTTAAGGCTGTCACGTATGACAAAAACAGAGACCAGGTCAAGCGAAAGTGTCCATTTCAGTGCCACAGGAAAAATTTGCCCCAGAGGGTAAAAAAAAAATAATGCACAGGACCTTTTTGCAGAGGGTGCAAGCAAATCTATACACTGTGTTCAGCTATCATTAACAATAGGTAGTATGATTTAAGATGACACTGGATTTACTACTTATTCTCACTGGACACCATATACCTAATGGGTGTCAGTTTGTCCAGCACGGGTTTAAGCAGCTATCAGCCATGTATGGGATTATTTATATGAATTTAGTATAGTTACCCCATGAAGCACAGATGGGTACCTGCTGACAATCTGGTTCAACAGAAAACAGAGGATAAAATGTATCAGTAAGTGAGGTCACAGTACCTCTGACCTCATAGTTTTATGAAGAGAGAGGAGAAACATAAAACTTTTATGGTTTTGGCACCCAAGGTCTGCTAACTGTTTCCTGACAATGAATTTTCACAATCAGAAGCAAGCAGCAGTAACATGGGAGACTGTGCCAGTAAAATGGATATTTTGAAGGGAAAAGGAGACACATTTCAAAACTCCTTAAGAGAAGGAAGGCAAGAAGTAAGGACCTGGCTACTGGGCTCTGGGACCACATCAATTCTCCAAGACAAAAGACAACCAGAACACAAAGACTTATTTAACAGCCAAGCTGCATAAAACTGCACAGAATAACTATGCAAAAAGGCTCAGAAAACTGATGAGTAGCAGGTTGTTTGTATACTTTTTAAAGGCTTTATCACGTGACTGTTGCTTTAGCAATAATTATTTATGTATCATAATTATGCCTTATTATTTTTATTACTAATATATTTGACAGATGATGGAAGGGGGAACAATAACTTTTAGGCAGTCTTAACACCACCATTTGGAAATGGCTGTCGTGCTGTGCAGAGGCTGTAGGTGCACAAAACCAGAGTGTTTAATGTAGATGTTAAACAAAGTTGACCTTTGCCAGAGGGTTTGGCTCAGAATGACTACCAAACAACACAAAATATAAACTTTAGGTTGTTCACCTGTGAAACTATGCTTTTTATTTTTCTTTAATTCCCTAGATGATATACAACTGCTCTGGAAAGAACCTGAACTTTCAAAATACTTGCAACGCTTGTGGTTTAACAGGGGTATCATGGGAAGAAGCACTCACACAACTCAACCGCTTCTCCTGCTGGATCCAAACTTTATAGTCTGAACTTTCAGGAATAAAAAGGAAACACTTACTGACAACATGAGAGAATTTAAAAATACCCACCAAAAGGAAGAACAGGAGATGCAATAACGAGCACGCAGTTAAACAGTCACTTTGAAACAGAAGCTTTCTGCCTTGTGTAAATTTAAAGGGCCACCCACAAGAAGGCCAAGTGAGAAAGAGGACTTGCAAAACCAGAAAAATCCCACTAAACCCCACCCAGCCCCTCTAATTGCGGGGGCATTAACAGCAATCAAAGCCGTCACAACAGAATCCTCTCCTCGGACTGCTTCTGTGTCCTGGGTAGGAGAGCTTTGCATCAGCATACCTATGGTTAAGTAGCTGGAGCACATCCAAAGACCACAGTAAACTTTAGACTGATTTTGCAAATAAATACATGAAGGTCAAGGCTGAAGTTTCAGCCACCGCCTCTGGCTGCACATGGATCACGGTCCCTAGACACAAGAGATGAAGCAGGCACAGTGCTGTGACACAACTTCACAAATTGGCATGAGTGGGCACTGTTTCCAAAATAAAGATGCAGGCAGGAGTCCCATTACCAGAAGAACTATGAGGGAACAGTTTCAAAAGTGACTTCAGAAGGTAATTCTGTGTCATTTGGACTCCAAAATCACTTGGAAAATGTTACTTCACATCTGTTTGTTCCTGCAGGGGGGTCTGACAGCACCTCTTCCCAGTGCCAGCACTATCTGCTTTCAGAGGCAGAAAAAACATTCATGGTGCCAACTTTCTGGAGACTACCTCCCTGCATAAAGGGGCATGAGGCTTGCTCAGGTGCTCTCTGCATATGCCAGGGCTGTGTTGACCCTGCTATACTTCCCTCCTAGCCGATGTACTAAGCCATCCATGTCACAAAAGCAACGTCTTGCAAGAGAAAGGGGATGGTACGCACCCACATCTCAGCCCAGTGTGGGTACAGGCACGGGTGAAGTCAGACACTTGAACCAGGGACCTGAGAAGTCCTCCCAAGTCTCCCTGTAAAAACACTATGCAGCCAACTATGGTGTGCATGCCTTCCGCTCTGTGCTAGGCCAGCTTGGTGGTCTGCCTGTCAGAGGTAGGGCTGTATCTTCACTCTGGTCACCATGGCCATTGGAAACCCCTTGGGCTTGCTTATGGAAGTAGGTAGAAAGGAGACACGGTATGGGGAAGAGTCTGTTGTCTGTCCATTGCCACAGGTTGGCTGTCTCACCAGTGGTTCTCTCTTTATCACCTTGGAGAATTAACACAGCTACAAAGCATGCTCTCAAGTGGTTTCACACTTCAGCCATCCGTAGCATTGTGTGTGCTCTTACCACGGCTGTTGTGGTGTTGCACAAAATAGCAGCAGCTATCCCACAACCACAGGAGCCTCACTTGCATGAGGTTTACCATCCTTTGACCAATGTAGCCAGGGATGAAGCCAAGGGAAAAACTTAAATTGCCACAGCTTTGGCTAAGGAACTCATCCTCACTTCTGTATTAACTTGGGGAGGGGAACAACCTGGGCCATACTGTCACAGCACAAGAAGAAAAGTCTTAGGACTAACTATCTTTACAGGCCTCTAGAGACCCCTTTTGTTGAGGATTTCAAGGGGCTTGTTGCCCAGGCACAACCAACCAAAGTTTCACTACCACTCTTTCCAGACTTGCAACAGACCTATGATCTTGTTCTACCAACAACTTATAAAACAAAAATGCAGGCTTAAATTCTCCCCTAAATATCAAGACAAGGATTAGGGCTTTTAAACATATTAGAACATTAAAGACCATTTTCACTGTGCAGAGAATTTTGCAATACAGTCCTCACCCTTACACAAAAGAGTTTGACAGATATTTCTGCAAAGCGGAACTCTGTATTGACTTATCTGAATTTTGAGAGCAGGATCATCTGTTTGTTGAGGCATCTTACCTACACATGTATCAATTTAAAATAGGAATAAAAGACAGGGTCTTTCTCTGAAGTAAGTTAAAACGGGGCAAGAATATGAACTTTGTCTTCTCCCATTCCAGGACATTCCCATTTCTATAATTGGATTATCGTCATCATTTTAGTTGCTATAAATCCATTACTGCAGTTTCTAAATTATTGTATTTATTTGGAATTGAAACAACCAAGACCGTGAAAGAAAAGGGAAGCGGCAAAGTAATTGTTTAGCATGGGACTCATGTAAAAGATTGCCAACTAATTAACAGTAGGAAGGATGGAAAGAAACAATTGCCTAGACTCACAATTTGCATGCGTAATAACCCACTATATATGCTGCAACCCCACAGATACTATGAAGACACTTTACATTGCAAATAGTTGAATCAATTTACTTTCTTGTCCTTCTGTTTTACAAACGTATTTGTAAAGGAGATTTTTTAATTACATAATACTGCTTTCCAACAACTTTTAGTTACTCATTCATGACTATGTTATACCACAACACAGTAGCTGTAGAAAAAGCTTTCTGTTCATCCTTCAGAAACACAGCACGTGTTATTTCCATGTTGTGCATAGCGTTCAGGTCATGCTACCGGCCAAAGCAGGCAGTAGAGAGAGCAGTACCAGAGTTGAGGCAGTCTGTGGTTTGCATGCCACAACGAAAGAAAGAGGAAAACTAGGAGATTCCTCTCTCTTATGCTTAAGGGCTCACAGATTGAAGGAATGCATCACTCAGGCACAGCTAATACTTCACGAAGCTTCATAGCTGAAGCAATGCACTGAGCAGCAACACGCCACTGGGTTTGCAACTGGTCATGTCAAGAGTGAAATTTGAAAGCAAGTTTCTGAGATTATTGAAAATTATGATACATTTCACATGGCTTGCCTAGATTTTACAGGAGCTACCAGGTTGTTGCTTCAACGACTACACATACTGACACTGTCCTCAAAAATCTTTCAGGATCAGTAGCGGTCTGAAAAAGAAGTGGTCTTCAGCAGGCAAAACACAACAGCGAGTATCACAAGTTTGTCTCAGACAATTCCAAAGACACCTGTAAGCACCATTACCATCAGGAAGTGAACAGGATATTAAACACAAACCGCTAAAACTATTAAGGGCACCTCCCAGAGGAAGAAAGAAATGGAGCTTTAAGCCTTCTTTATTATACATTAAAATCAGAGGGGTTTCAGCTGAAGAAAAGACTAAAGCAGGAACAGGCACCTCGCTTATTATTTAGTGATTTCCAAAGCATGTGCCAGCCATGCTAATAACCAAAAGACAAAAGCCTTGAACACTGCCATCGCAGATCTTAAAAATTAATGAGACAGCCTATAACTACAAGATAAATATTGAGAAGTTGTTTCCCCGGTCACTGCCAGTGTACTCCGATTCCCAGTATGAACAGTACAGCCACTGAAGTAATTTTGTGATTTAAATTTTAACAAATAAAATTGCACAGTTTCTCTTTTATTCATGCAATTTTTTGATCTACATCATTGTTAATGGTATAGGAGGAGTTGGTGGGTCTGCGTGTAGGGCAAAACCCAGCAATTTAACTATTAAGAGATTACCAGCCTATTTAATGACTAAATTTAAAAAAAAAAGCAGTTAATATCTGATGAAATGCTTTCAGGTAGTTTTTGTTAGAAATATCCTCTGATCTTTCTCGATGATCTTAAAGGTCTTTTCCCATCTAAATTATTCTATAAGCCTCAGTTTGTCTCTATGGTTCCCACTGAAGCTAATAAGGTCCAGGAATAGTGCCTAGGACTCAGTCAAGAAAAATACTATGGAGTATCTGTACCTAATTTGTGCTCCCACATTCCTCCCAGTGTTCAGGCTAGACAAAAACAGACAAGCACACAAGTTAATTTCAAACAGCAGCTAAAGGGAGGAGATTAGTGTCTCTTAAACAATAGTGGCATTTACATCACTATTTGTTTATGGCAGCACCTATGGCCTGATACATGTGCCCTAGATCTCCAAGGTCTGGGTTGCCTTTGAGACAAAGAATGTCAAGGCACTTCTCAATTTCTCAACTAAATTACATCAAAAAACTTGAAAAAGAATGACTGAGTTTAGTGCCACCCAGCTTAAAATCACCTACCCCTTTAACAGACAAATGCCAATTTTCACCTCTTTCTGTATGATGCAAACTACAAAATAAAAAGAGCATGGTTTTTATATGCACAAGAAATGGGATGTAACAGAGGTTGTTCCTAACACTCAGAGATAAAATTTCCCAAACATATGTTTTCACCTCTCTTCCTCCTGCGATCTGGATATATCTTTCAAGGAATACATGTTTGGGTCAAATTCTAAAAACACTCAAACTGGAACACCATTACAGTAATTTTTAGGGTTGTTCTTCATACTCAGAAAGCCAGCACCTAGGCTGTATAATCACAATGACAATATGGTTGTAGTAAAAAGGATGTAGTTTAAGGACAGAAGAATAGAGACCATACATTTTTTCTTTTATTTTTTTATTCTGTGAAAAAGCAATAAATGTCTTGCATTTGCAACTTCTTGTTTGTACTCAGTTAAAGTGTCATGGGGCAAATGTTTTATTTTTATTGTGCTCCCAAAATGTTCTTACATTTTCAAGTACATTAAACCCATATTTATCATAACTCTTTAGCCCTGATCTGCACATCTGCAGTCATATACATGTTTTGACGCTGCCTGGTGCACATCATAAAGTTGAACATAAAAGACGTGTTAGAACTCTGCTTAAGACCTGTTTGTTGCTAGACATTAAAATTCACAAGCATAGACTATCAAGACTTCCCAATAGTCTTACTAATATTTCAACTTGTCATACTACAGATTTTTACTACTTTAAAAAAAAAAATCAACAACTTAATTTGCTTGCAAATTACAACAGGCCTGACAAGCTATCAATGAATGTTCTTTTAATCAAGTGAGCTAATTTTTTACAACTTTTTTTACAAAAAAAAACCCCAACTATAAAAAGCAACACACTGCGTGATGATTACAGAGAGAGTGCTATTTCCAGAAACCTGCCACTCGTTTTGTTTACATGTGAGCCATACCTGTGGCTCATGTGGAGAGATTTACAATTAACACACATTGACCAATTTCCATTACGCTCACTCACAGTAGGTTAATGCATTAAAAAAAAAAAATAATGATGGCAGCAGTAAATGGCTTGAATCAAAGGACAAACATAGAGCAAGAAGAAAGTGAACACATAAAATAGGAAGGTAAATACATACGAAATGCAGACACAAGTGTTAATTCAACCATCAGTCTTTCTTTTGCGGTAACATAAACCAGAGCTCCATCAGTAGGATCACACTCCCCTGTTCACTCTTAATCCATAAACTCTCCCAATTTTGCTTTTAGTTCACAAAATCCCTGTGTGATTTGCTGCTTCCTATGGCTTGCTCACCTCTGACAGCTTGTGACCCTCAGACAGTTAGGGCCACTCTCAGCCCCCCAAGGGAAATCCCTTTTAGAATCATAGAATCGTTCGAGTTGGAAGGGACCTTCAAAAGCCATCTAGTCCAACCCCCTGCCATGAGCAGGGACTAGATCAGGCTGCACAAAGCCCTGTCCAACCTGGTCTGGAATGTTTCCAGGAATGGGGCATTCACCACCTCTCTGGGAAACCTGGGCCAGTGTCTCACCACCATCATTATAAAAAATTTCCTCCTAATACCTAGTCTGAATCTACCCTCTTTTAGTTTAAAGCCATTACCCCTCGCCCTTATCATTGTGAACACCATCTTTTTACATTTTCTAACATAGGAAATGGAGCAGGTGCTGCTGACAAGATGCAGCGTGACTTCCGCTATCCAAAAAAGCAAACAATTTGATTAAGGTGAGACTCCATCCATAAGCCCTGCCATTAGGAGCACAGCGCTGCCGCTCACAGCCAAAGCAACAGCTACCCAAGGCATGCTTGGGACTCTTCCTCGCAATACACTTACAGCCGAGAACTGGGGCTTTGGTATTTTTGTGCCCTCGGACGTTATGTATTAAAAAGGCACCATCAGGCCAGGACAGCCCCAGACACGTGGGAGGACAAACCTCCATAAGCCAAACTTCAGCACGATGCTTCAGGTGTTTATCCTCCATCCTACAGAAAAGACTTCAGTTTTCCCTTCCAGATTCCTTAAATAGCTCTACCCTGGATGGGTTTTTCAGGTGGCTGCTACCTGGCTAAGGCAGCACCAGGCAAACCTTCTTTTACTAACACGCCGCAGTGTTGTCTCCTCCCTGATGCTCACCTTTGAGCTTCCAGGGGGAGCCAGTCCCCACTCTGCAAGCCCCATGCACAGTCCTCTGCCCACTCAACCTGTGTCTTGTGCCCACAGCTTTTTATCTTGCACCTGGGGGATGTGGTAAACATCAAGAGTCTGCTGTCAATGTACCAGGCAAGGGGCTTTCCTATGGTTTTTGCATGTATTTGAATGCCACTGCTGATAGCTCAGTTTCCTCTGTGCTATGGATGTGGCCATCACGGTCCTAAGTGAAGGACTCCAGCGTGCCTAGTGATAATCTCCAACAATAATAGACACATCTTCACGACATCAGGAAGCAATACATTAAATTTTGGGGTGCAGCCTGTTTCCAGCAGGATGCTGTATTAGGCAGGTATGGACTGTCTTGGTGAGCAAACCTGGCTTCTCCAGACCCTTATTGTCCTAGGCAAAAGCAGAAACTTCCTTAGTGAGGGAGACCTCCCATGTGGGCTCCCCGTTATTGCAAACCTCAAACTCCAAAGCCCCAGCTTTTGGGCTCCAAAGCCCCATTGAATAAGTTGTGGTGGCAGTTTCCTAGAAGGCATGCTTTCTATTCAGTGGCAACAGTTCCTCACGAATAAGCAATACCAAAGACTGTACTGCTGGACTCAAAGAGAAACCAAACTCCAATAAGACTCATCTCCTCAATGCAGCCTGATGTTGGTACTACAAAGACATCATTTGCTTTGCTCAGAATGGTACTGGTCATCAGCACAGTGTTTTCCCACAGTGCCAGGGAGACCCTCCCTCTGAGCACATGCAGGAAGAGCCTCAGCTGCTGCCTGTGTAAACAAGCAAAGGCCACACATCACACTGTGCATGCGGCAAGTCTACTCGCAGTGTGTTCAAGGCAGAGCTGATCTGCCCAAAAACGTCCAACTTGCTATACATGTTACTGAAGAAATTCTCAGATAGCTTCTTCACTCATCCCCACAGCTGAGTCGATTAACAAAGCTCTGTATACACCAGAACATTTGTGTTGCTAATCACATCGACACTCTAAACAGCAATGATCAAGCTAAGAAGTTCCTGATGTCTTGCTCTTACTGAGTTTTTTGATGGTTTCAGATCAACACACTCAATTTTTGACTGTTTCTGATGTATACTTACAATGTTCTGGGTCAGGTTTTTTTGGGTTTCTGTGTTGTTTTGGTTTGGTGTTTGTTTGTTTGGTTGTTTTTTTTTTGGGGGGGGAGGCAGGCAGGGGGTTGTTTGTTTTCCCCTTCAGAATAATCCCCTTCTACCTAAATTCTTCCCTACAGATTGTTACTGTCTCCAAGACAGCAGAGAACTCCAGAGAGAACACTGCTACATAACCCCTCACCTTTTCTCCAAATCCTAGCTCTTCCCCAACCGTGTATCAGTGTCAATACCTATGTCTGTATCTTGCACCTGCTTCCTCTTCTGAAATGAAACAGTCCACAAGCCCCACACTTATGTCCCACACTTCCTAAATCTTCCATGTTTGAGGCACTTCCCCCCACCGCTAAAAGACAGAGAAAGGGGGAAAAAAAAAAAAAAAAGGTTTTTTGTTCAGAGATATAGTCAAATGCCTGCCAAATACAAAATATCCATTCTGGATCCCACATGAAGCAATGAAGGTGGATCAAACATGTAATTTGTGGAAGAGGGGAAAAAAAAAATCTTGTACGCATTTGCTCTTCTAACCAAACCCTAACAATTCTCCAGTTTATTATCACAAATACTTGCTCCATTGCCAAACAAGGTTTCCAGACAAATCAGTTTAGGGTTTTTTGGCTAGTATTACTCCCAGGTATCAGGCCACCCAAAACAAAGCACAGATTTTACGGCACTGAATTGTGCTCAGTTTCTATAGGCAACACCCAAGGACACTTAAAACACCTTCAGAAACAGGCACATCATCCTGATAAGGATTCAGTCATGCTCTAGAAGTGGACAGGTTGAGCAGCTTTGCCCAAGGTGTGCCTGTGCCTGGCCCCCAGAGCAGCCAGATGGGAGATGCTGATGCACATCCCCTCCAACAGGAAGAAACCAGCTCCAAACAAGTGCCCAGGCAGAGGACAACAGCAACATTGCCTGCTGTTCTGCTTTGCATAAGACATCTCAGTGCGTGTACTCAGAAGGCACCCAGTCCATGCAGCTATGCAGATGTAAGAGGAAAATGCAGATTGAAGCATAACTGCCAGAGATATACCGTCCTTGTGGCACAACTTTAACTACATTCCTTTGGAAGAGCATGGGTTTTGGCACCTCCATATTGAGCTTGAAAATAAGAGGGCACCCTTAGAATTTAGACTGAGGATTTAGGTAGTATTTGTGGAAGCAAAAACCAAAGCACCTGATGGTGGTTGCAAGAGCTTCAGTCCTTCTGCATCACAAGAACTAGAACTGGAACCAGTCTTTCAGGGAATTTAATGCAGATGTGCAGTTAGCCTTTCAAAATTTTGATATAAGATTAGTAACTTTTGAGCATCCTTCCTGCTTTTGGCAGAAGCAGTCCTCAAAGAAAGAGTCAACGGGACATTACCATCTCTTCAGAAAAGGCATCAGGTGAAAGATTTAACAAAATCAAGTACCTTCTTTCTTCTGTCCATTTTGACATGCACAACCTTCAGGTGACCTGGATCTTACGGAGAAAGACTTTGCCACAATGGCAAGGCTTTTTAAACTGACATTATTGAGAAAAAGCTTAGAGAATACATGCCAGCCTCAATTTCTAAAGACAGATTAGGAGATTAGCGCTCATTGAGAAGACTTTTTTCCCCAGATCGCACAATACATTTATCAATGCTAATTTAATTTTGCAGTATTGTTTTGCCTATTTGTGTTTGCTGGAACAATAGCAATAACATGATAATTAGTGTCTGAAAGAACTGTAATGCACATTTATTTTCTGAATAATAGAGTCAAGGTCACTTATTAGTCATTTCTGCAATGGAATTTTCATGCATTTCTGACCCCCTCTTTTTTTTTTT
>VYZM01005347.1:391665-472714 GCA_013398915.1 Dromas ardeola
CTTTTTTTTTTTAAAAAAAAAAAAAGAGCAACAAACCAAAACTCTGGGGAGTTGTGTACCTGCTCTAAGCATAGAACTTTTTAATCCGTACTGGAAGCTTCATGTACAGACTTAAGTTAGATCTGAATTCCTAATTAATTATTTGTAAGGCAACCCCTCTTATATCCCTGTCTTGCCTTTCTGAAGGGTCACAACCATATCTTCTGAAATAAACAGTGTTCAAACATGCCCTTTGATATTTTCTATTAAGCTTCAGCTTTTTACAAATAGTTTTGTCAATATCTTGGTTCCCCGAAGAGACTAAAAGGCTAGTCTTGCTTCCCTGATAGACAATGAACTTCCTAGCATGTGTAAAAGAGTCTCTCTAACAGGCTTCCTTCCATAATTAACCAGCATAACCTACTGAGCAAACAAGCAAAACCAAGAATTTTTTTCAAATCTCACCCTTTCTGTTCTTAATACATTTTGAAATTAAACTGAAGGGGATAAAGCAATCTTCACCTGGTATCACTGCCAGACTCAAACCTTTCTCTTCAAGGACTGCATTTTCATCCCTATCCCACTCCTTCTGGCATACGGCTCAGTATGTTTTCCAGCTGTACATCACAGCAAGGGATGATTTTTGACAATGCCGTACCTTTACAGTTAACAAAGCAGGGCCAGCTGGTCCTCCAGGGTCTTAAAGGCTGCAGAAGTTCTCCTGCAGAGGTCAGATCAACCTTTCATGTTTGCAGAGAGGTAATTTGGTTTCTATGCTGTTTATTTCCACTGAGGATCCTGAGTATGGCAGAGAGTTTTCAGAAAAGGAAAGCATTAGCTTTTGCTGTTACTCTTCAAATTGCCTTGCCTTCTTGCTGAAGGTTGCAGCAGGCTCTGGCAACATGGACCACGTGACAGCTCATTTCCCAGAGCTGTGCTTTTTGCCACTTGACACAAGAAGAGAGTCGCAAACTGGAGGGTGACAAGAACCACGTACACATCACTGAGCAACAGCCCTCTATAAAAGGAAGGGACCTGGGAAAAGGATGAGGATCTTGGGTTTTATCCCTTTGACAGCACTGATTTCTCTATATTTTAAAGAGAAGCAAATGGAGCAAAGTGGAGAAATAATTAAGGGAAGGCAAATAGGAAGGAGTAAAGCAAACACTACCCAAAAAATAATCTTATTACTACATGATAAAATTGGACAGAATTTACATAGAACTTTAAAGAAAACAGCCCTATGTTTCTTCCAAATACTTTCAAGTTGAATGCTTTTTTCTTCACAACAAACCTTATAGTCAGGCTGAAAATTTTAATGATTATTTAAAAGAAATTACTGGGTTTGTTTTGCTGCCTTCTTTAAAAAACAAAACAAAACCAAACAAACAAAAAACAAAAACAAAACACCAATAACCTGAAAATTGTATTGTTTCTAAATAAAGATTTTTGACATCTATTCTGGAAAACCAGAAACTGAGTGGTGGCGTATTCCAGACTCCTCAGGACACTGCATTTCAGAACATTTTTGTGAAATAATTTAGGGCTTAGTTTAAGGTTTCATCCTAAAATAGGTTCAGTTCTAGAATCTGGCCAAAAAAACATCTGGGCTCCTTTCTGGCTTGTGTGCCAAGCTCTTACAGAGGCTGGCTGGCAGGCTCCTGGTTCTGTTCTGATAGTAGGTCAGGGTGAGACAAGGGCAAGCTCCTGAGCCCAGAAACTCAGTACTGCTTTCAGATCCACCAGTTCAGATATACTGTGTAATCTCAGAGGTAACTGGCTTGGATATTTATTAGCTAAATCGTATAAGGGGTTCAAGGCAGCAACTAGACACATGTGCATAACTACATACATTAATGTCTTTTATTCTAAGTCTTCTGGTGCAAGACAGATATCCTATGCTATTTCTATACTACCAGGCATAATAGGTCTGAGTCCTCATTATATTTTTTGGCCTTTCCATTAATAATAATAAAATATAAGAGGAAATAAATAATAAATATTGAGTTTATTTTATTGAATTTTTTTGCAGAATCACAGCTGAAGATTGTACATACATGAGATCTTAGTCCAGCAAGGAAAACAGAAGATGTTTTAAAGTTCTGTTTTTATGACTTTGGAAATAATTTATCTTTCATTAAAAATGACAAACTAGTAGACTTTTTTGCTATGGGACATTCTCTTGTAATTTTTCTTCACTACATTCATTCAGCCTGCAGTTTATACATCTAACAGTGATTTGGCAAAGTGCTTTTGAGCTCACATTATTGAGAATCAATTTTCCTTCAGCATCTAAGTAACTACAGCAACTGAAATTTTTCACTTCAATATCTGCTTAGACATAACTGTTGCCCTCAAAATTTGTAATCAGGGCAAATTTCAAACTTGGACTCTGAAAAATATTTTTCTGCTAAGTAGCAGGTTTTCTTTATTCTTTCTCATTCCTTTATACTTCCATTATCCTTTCTATTCCCTTTCAACAAGCATTAGTACAAGATAGTTTTACTGTTTGCTGTAGCAGAGGAAATAGACAACACTCTTACAGGTGTGAATATTTGGGGATGAAAAAGTGTATTTTCTACATTAAGGTGTCTTTGCAGAAACAGCACAGGACTCTCCAAATCCTTTCACAGCAGCCAGAACAGATAAAATTAATTACATCTTTTGGATGTAGGACAACAAAAGCAATATGCAACACTTCTGTGTCAAGAGAAAGTTTAAACCGGAACTAGGTACTGATCCAGTTCATTTTGCTTTAGTCTTTCATATGATTAATATTTTTTTGGGGTTGAAGGAATGCTTCTGGCAAGGTCTGCATGCCCCAGAAAATCAAAACATGAACAAGTTCTAAGGTTTGCTAACCCCTTTTTACCACTGGCTCTCCCTGAGAGATTACATGCTCCAGAATCTTCTTTCCAACGGCTAATTTCAAAAGATACACTCATTTAAAAACTGAACAGGAGCACCTCATGAGTTCTTTGGCCTACTGCTCAAAGTCTATATGATGAAGGCTTTAAGTCATTTTTGCAGTTGACACTGACAATTAATTTAAGTGACTGATAATTAGACAAAAAAAAAAGCGAAGTGAAATAAGTGGGAGGAAGCAATGCATCTGTGAAACCCTCACTACCTACAGACCTTCTTTATCAGAACAAGGGACTTTCCATTACAAGATTTGTCTTCTTTGCATTAATTATTCTTATTCCTGTAAAAGTGGCAAGACTGGTAGAGACTTCAGGTGTCTACAGCAAACAGTAATGAATACTTTTGGCTGGGTTCAGATACAGCAGAGCTCACACATGACTACAGTTGCTTCCCTTACTTCTATCTCTCAAAATTAAAAAGTCTACCAATAGGCTGGGCAGCCAACCCCTGTGCCTAAACTGGGCACTTCCCCTGGTGTCCTCCTGTAACAGTGAAACAACACATTTGCCACAACATGGTCTTTTGCAGAACCAGCAAAATGGAAGAGATTAGCTGACCAGGAATACGACTGGGTTCAGAGTGCAGGTTAACATTTGAGCCTTCCCTAATTTTCCTGTGTGACCTTGTTTAAATTACTATTTGCTTCATTTTTCTGTGAGTTAAAAAAAAAAAAATTAAAAAAAAGAGACAATAAAATCTTTCCCTACCCACCCTCTGTATCTCTTCCCTGTGCAATGTTGTAGTTTTAGGTGTGTTGACAGATATGGTCTTGGTTATCATTACGTTTTCTATGTGATACTGCAAACACCCCACCCCCCAAAATCCAGAATAAAACTGTATCATATTAAAATAAAACTGTACACTCAAGCCAGAAGGTGTATACACCAACTTCTGCTTTGACTTCACTGTTCCACAAAGCTTGGGAGTCTACTTGCGGGAAAAAAAACAACACACCTCCTAACAACTTGACTGAAGCTTTATCTTTTTAAGAGAAGACTCATTAAAAACAGGGTCTTCTCTAAATGGCATTATTTTTGCAGGGCAGGGAAGCTCCCAGCGCTGGCTTCCACTCAGGCTACCTGGGCCACTGCACTGCTGCTGCCACTAAATGCGTTCTTTTAATAGCTAACCAAGGGGTAGTGTGCGTGAAAGCACAGTACTAATTATTCTCAACTTTTTTGTTCCTTAAATGAAATCTTCGCAACTAAAGAAAGATTCTTGAGATAAAGACTTCACTTGAAATTAGTATGACCCTCAAGCTTTCAAGAATTTATGTTGAATATGCCGTACCCACACACAGGTTAACACAGATAGTCTGGGCACAGAATACAGTTTCTCTTTCTGTGATGAGGCTGTTTATTATTTCCCCTTTTAACATGCCAGGCAGTTAAAATGTTTCTTTTAGCAAGGTAAGAGAAAAACCACGTAATTTAAAAATACCAGCTCAATTAATCTTGAATCAGATGAAGAGTTCTGTGAAATATGATATTCAGACAGCCTTAACGGGTTCTGAAAAAAACTTCAGGGGAAAAAACCCAAAACTTATTTTAGTCCTTGTTTTTCCAGTGGAGCAGTCAGTTTCTAATCGCAGAGACCCAAAAATTTAGGTGACAGTTTTTAAGGAGACATCCAGGGATGTAGCAATGCCACTTTGTCAAGGCTAAATCTCTCAGAACCTCCTGCTTAGTGAGGGCATCAGCTAATGTATGCCATAATTTTATACAGACAGCCCTGGAGTCTCTTGCTGCTGAATTATTTATTAGTGAGACTAGTTGTTTGTCAAGGCAGATAATGGGGAAAATGTTCCCTGGGAAAAGAAAGATAATAGTCATGCTTTTTGTCTAAAAAAGAATCTCCCTTTATATATTCAGTGATATTTTTATTCTTTGAAGTTGAAAACATTTAATAGCTGGTCTTAATAGGTTAAAGAACACTTAAAAGTCTAAAAGATCTCAAAAGATGTATTTAAACTGAGGAATATTCTGTTTTAGGAAAGAATTATGCGCTTCTGCAAACTTCTCTAAGCACACCATTTTACTAAAGAACTAATGATTTTTGATGAAAAAATATAATATCCTCATGCTTTTGTTATTGATAGCAATAAAAAGGAAAAAAAGGACATGGGGCAGTTCAGTTGAACTTGGTGGCCTCAAAACATAAGGAAAAGAAACTCTAGTAAGAAGTGCTGCTGTTCATGGCCAGGCACCTCTGAAGCAACATACCTTCCCCAGCAATTCCCTCAAAAAGGTCTCACCACTTGCCCCAGATAAAGCCCCAGAGGGACAGTGAAACCCAGTGTTGCTTTAGATACGCGCCTTTCACTGTACCACGGAGGGCATCCTGATATTACTGAGGGCAGGATGCCAAGTTGCAAACCCTGCCTAGGCAGAAATTTGTGTGTGTATTGATCAACGCCTGTGGTAACTCCCAGCTTATGAATGTAATTTATCATTTGTTCTCCAGTGGCCTGATCTGATTTTGGATGAAGCCAGTGGAAAAACTCCTGCCAACTTCATTGGCAGCTAAATCAGGTCATAGATGGAAAGGTACAGAATTTCTAACAAATTTCAAAAGCACGGGGAAACAAGTAGACAAACACAAGATTATTTCTGTCAGTTAAAAAAATCAGAAATACCCTTATAAGTTGCCTGTTTAATCAAAATACGTTTAGTCAAAACTAAACTTCAAGCATGAGTAGCATATATATTATATGACTTAGGTAACACACCAGGGGTAATTGTTAGCTACATAAACTTTTAATTATGACAAATATACATATAGGCTAGAGCTGGATCTGCACTGAGCAACAGAACTGGCAAGTGTATTTTTGGTTTGCTTCTGTCTGTCGATATCACCAAAACACAGTCACAAGGTTGAAAGTAGAAACCATCAATAACTTTCAGCTGGGCTCAGACATAACACACAAATGGAGCTCTAATGTTATAATGCAGGTTTAGAAGAAAACAACGTCTCCAAGGAAAAAATGGGGTGGGTGTGGGGGGCAGTGAATGTCATCATCCTACATCTACTCTATAGCTATCTCTCAGGCACAGGCAAATTTATCAGTTGCCTGAGGCAGGAGACTGCCAGAAGCCAACAAGAAATAATGGGAAATATTAGGTGGTGGTTTCTGCTATGGGAGACAGCAGACCTTGGTAGGGATAAGGATCTCTGGCCCTCCTATCGGCAGGAAGAGCAACCTCAGCTCCCTCTAGATACCCCTTCTACTTCCCCTCCTACTTGTACCCCACGCTACTGAGAGACTGCAGCCGCCTCTGATGTATCCTTCACCCAGTGGCTAATAAGTGCCATTTTCAACTGAAAAGAAGTCCGAATACGTGCTGATCTTTAGACTGAGCATCAGCCTTTGAATATACACTCATAAAATACCTAGAGTGTAATAACTGGAGACAAAGTGTAGCTGTTTAAAAAGGCTGTAACAGAACAACCAATTTAGTTATTAATCCATTCTTGGAAATAGAGAAGTACCATCATAGCTTATGCTTTCCAGATGACTGCTCTAATCAGACCCTGTAAGTCAGGAAGAACTCGATTTTTCCCTGTGATCTTTATATTCTTCATTAAGCTGACAATCACCATGAATTAAGCAACCCTTAATCTGTTCATTCTAGGAGAAAAAATATTTCATATAAAAGATTTTCTGTTTTCTCTAGAGTCTCTAATCTGTCCATATCAGGTCTTGAGAGATGGGGGAGCTGCATAGAAAGCTCTCTTCTCCCACTCATGCAAATCCTTCCCTAACCCGACAGCCGCTTGCTGTGCCACATGCAGTCAAGTTCAGCAAGGTCCTCAGTATATGCTTCACTTCAAGCATATGTACTGTCTCATTAAAGTCAGTGCTTCACTGTAATCTCAGAGACTGAGAGAATCCCTGCTTGGCTTTTTTCGCATCACCCAGATATTATAGCATCCTGATTTAGGCAAGGAAGTCCTTGACCACGTCCAGGAGGGAGGATACTCAGGGAGGAGGGAAAGAAATAGGGCAGGTGTAAAGCACTTCTCTCCCTCATGTGATCTCCCAGCCTCTGGCAATCAGGAATTTAGGGGGTTCCGAAAACAGAGGCTGCATCCAGACCACCATGTTTAATAGCATCTGATAAAGATGTGAACAACTCTGCAAGTCCCCTCTTGCAGAGATCACAATAAGTTATAATAAACACTATGTTCTCTAATTCAGCATGCCACTTCTAGTATTAACTACATATTTTGATATTCTGGGGCTGAGTTTGCTCCCTTTTGACTGCACGAGCAAAACCTCCAACCATTTGAAAGCAGCAGCCATTTGGATCTGGAAGCATCTACATGTTGCCCCTAATATCTGAAACTGAGACTTTGGCAATCATAACAAGTATTACCACCACAGATGTTCCTTCAACTCTTATTTGCCCAAAAAAGCAACGCCAATGGTACTGCAACTCACAAGACTTTCAGAGAAACTTTAAAAATTTTGTGGAGCCTACTGAAGTGTGCTCAATAGAGCTGCAAAATTCAGAGCATTTTTCTAAAACTTTTAGGGAATTGTATTGTATAATAAACACGTAGCCCATTTGTAGAAGAGCACTGTGAATACCAGTGCATACATCAAATTCCTCCCTTCCTACAGCTCGACACCATTTGTGTTCAGATGATGGCATTAGCGCTCTCTCACCTCCAAAATAAACTCAAAGAATTTAAGAAATGAAGCGTGGATTAAGAGATAAATTGTTTCCAATTATGTTTTCTGTTTTGACAATAGAGCCAGCTTTTCTTCTCAGGCAAAAGTCTAAGGCGTAGTTAATGAGCAGGTGGATTGCCTGCGTCTCCCTCAGACTTATAGCCTACCATGCATATGTTGGGTGAATATTCCATAGTGTTCAGCTTGCGCAGGCTGCTTTCATTAACCCAGTGTTCCACTTTATTATCTGCCTAAAAATAGCCATGTGATGTAATTGTCAGATTTTTCAAAAGAGAAACACAGAGCAATTCTCCTAATTGAGACGGCTATTTTTCTTGCAGCTACCTTTCAAAGGTATTGGCTGCCTCTATGAGCATTTTTACGAATCAGTTTTGTAAGGAAACAACCTGAGCATTGTAAGTGGCTCTTCTATAGGCTTTAGGGGAGTTGACATTTCAGTCACTAGCAACCCTGCATGCAAAGCATCTTTGAATCACTGAATGTGTGATTACATCTTTCTACAGGCCTTCCTCTAATGGGAAATCAGTGTTCCTTTTACAGCAGAAGGGCTGAAATGGTCTAAAGTTTAAAGGGCTATCATGATTTGCCCTACAATCACACAAATAAAACACAAAATCTAATTTCCAGCACCTTCCTGACCTACAGTGCTAACATAGCCAAAAATTACCCATCGGGCAAATTAGAAGAGAAGGTGCCTTCCCAAGATCTTCTGAAGATACATGTGAAAAATAAAAGTAATTTTCAGCAAGAACCAGATTGTAACAGGCTTGTGGGCAAGCAAACAAGCATGTGCATGGGTGGGTGATGTGCAGGGAAGGAGGAGGTAGGGAGCGAGTATTGAAACTCTGCCACTTGTCCTTTGCCTTGTACAGCCTGCATAAGGACCTTTTGTAATTCTACTTCCAGTACACGCGTGGAGGAGTACAGAGGAAAAAGAAAGGAAAGAAAGAGATGCATATCTGTTTGTTACTCTTAAACATTACCATATTTAGGAGTTCTCATATGAAGGAACAAGTACCATCTATATCCCACTTCTTAGAACTTGAAGTAAAACCTAGGCAGAAAAATCCTTTTTTCAGAACAGAAGCACTTAAATTTTCAAGGACAGCCACTGACCATTTAAAATGATTTAGCAAAGATACCTCGTGAGCAAGCAGGTAACACAGCTACAGAGATATCCTTGGGCTAGCAGGTTCCTCCACGGAAAGGGTCATACACACTACGGGCAAGAGAGAGAAAAGGAAGAGTGATACAGCTCCTTCCTGCCATTTCAGTCTTTCCATCAAGGACACCACCAGCTGTGCTGTATTGTTTAGTTTGTCAGACCGTAATTTGTTTTTTCTGTGTCCTCATTTACACCCACCCCCACCCCCCAGACCGATTCAACTTTCACTTTTTGCCTGGGGCTAAACTGAAGTAGTTATGCTGAAACAGAGGACAATAAACTCCCACAGCATTTCTCTATTTTTGCTATTTCAATAGCCAAGTTAATTAGGTAGAAAAATGAGCTATGAAAAAAACCCCAAACTATATATGCAGGTAAATAGGCTCCTTATTCTCTCCCTATGTTTGGATTTTACTTCCTTTAGCCTTGCCTGAAGTTAGAGTTGTACTATCAGCTGTTTACTTCACACTCGGAGACCGTTTTCCCTTTCAGCCAACTGGCCTCATTCAGAGCTCATACCAATTTTATCTTTCAGACTAAAATTCCCTGATTACTATCACTAGAAAGCTGTCAGTGTACCTGCTTTTTAAAAAGAGAAGATACCACCAATTTTTTTTTTCCCTTACTGTTTTTGCAGGAGTTGAGCAGGGTAGTGGGGAATGATTAGCTACAGATGGTTTTCAACAAGGGGATGATAATGGGAGAGTGTCTCCAGGCTGGAGGGAAATACAGATTTGATGTATTAACTGTTACAGCTGAAGTCTAGGTCCATAACACAACAGTTGCATTTGCTTGTGCCAAGGAATATTAGATTACCAGTGATGGGATGACAGCTCATGCAGATGAGGTGCGGTTAACAAGCACGTGAATGCCCCCAGTACCCAGTGAAACTGGGCTTCATCTGAAGTAAACCCCTCACCAGAACGACCTCCTGTTAAAAGCACCAACTCTTTTAAGAGTTTGTATTTGCTTGGGAAGGAAATAAATGCATGTTTTCTAGTAAGGAACTGCTGCCTTGAACAGCCTCAGGGATTTCTGAGAGATTTTATTTCTGATGGCTTATGTTAGATCTATTTCTTATGTAGCAACGGATTGAACTTGAGTAAAATCTATCAGCCTTATTCTCCGCTATCATACACCAGCTCCATGCTAACGCAGCACAGCAATTTCACACTCAGCACAGAAATTGGGAATTAGGTTCTCTCCATTAAACTCAGCTGAAGCTTCTGATTTTTACTATTATACAGGCTTGTAACTCTGATGATCCCATTTAAGTGAAAAACTTTCCTCTCAAAAAACAATTTAATCTATATTCTCACACCCAGAAATGTACACAGCAATTGTTACCTAGTGCAGAGTCTCCCACCTTTTTATATGTCTAGATAGTTCCCACTGTAGGTATAAGAATGTACTATACTTCTATTTCCCTCAATCACCTGGTACGCCTTTGTTTTTCCAGCTTTATGTGTAGCTTAAAGACTGTAATACTGCTAGAAACCTGAGGAAAGTGCTTAAACATAAGAGATTTGCCAAATCAACTTTGATGGAATAAAATATTAAAGCAGCACAGTGAACATACACTTAAGAGACACCTATACTTCTGTATAGACCAGCACTACAGCTACAGAATGTGCTTTTCATCTGTCTTTCACCATGGGAGGTACAGTTGCGTTACAAATCTGAGATTTCAAATCTCAAAAGCGAAAAGTCAGTGGGAGAAATCAAGATCTGAAAGAAAAAAATGGTTATTTAACACACGGTTCACAAAAGTCACTTCAGCAAAATAGTAGAGAGAAAATACTCAGAAAGACAACCATTAACATTATTTTGTAAAAACATCCTTACTGGGTTCATGGAAAGACTAGATTACTTTTGACGAAAATTAGCTGTATGTCTCACATAGAATTTTATTCTTGCAAATATCTGTTCTAGGTTAATGAAAAGGAGAAAGAAACATCAGAATGATAATTGGTTGGCACCGACTCCCCTGTCCCCTATAACTATTGAAGCAAAGTTCTTATGTCATGGAGATGTTTCACAGAGCATAGTGCAGCCTGTTAAAGTGATGATCAATGTGAGAAAAAGACTTGAACAGGTACATAAAAAATAGTAATCTTGACTTATTGTCCTGGTTTTGGCAGGAATAAAGTTAATTTTCTTTCTAGTAGCTAGTATAGTGCTGTGTTTTGGGTTCAGGATGAGAATGGTGTTGATAACACACTGATGTTTTAGTTGTTGCTGAGCAATGCTTACACTGTCAAGGACTTTTCAGCTTCTCATAATGCCCTGCTAGCGAGGAGGCTGGGGGTCCACAAGAAGCTGGGAGGGGACACAGCCAGGACAGCTGACCCCAACTGACCAAAAGAATATTCTATACCTTATGGCGTCATGCTGAACAAAAAAACTGGGGGGAGCTGGCCAGGGGGTGGCGGCCGCTGCTCCGGGACTGTCTGGGCATCGGTCAGTGGGTGATGAGCAATTGCATTGTGCATCACTTGTTTTGTGTGTTCTTTTACCATTATTATTATTTTCCCTTCCTTTTCTGTCCTATTATACTGTCTTTATCTCAACCCACAAGTTTTACCTTTTTTTCTGATTCTCGCCCCCATCCCACTGCGGGGGGGCGAGTGAACATCTGTGTGGTGTTTAGCTGCCTGCCAGGTTAAACCACAACACTTATATTGAAGAACTAAATGCCTTGGAATAGCCTAATTATTACTTTTTTGGTCTCCTCTTGCTGCTACAGGCCACTAGGCTATGACAAATATGAAGAGCAGCTGTGACATTTGCCAAATCATGGGATTGTTTGGAACCAGCAAACTCAGGAGAGCTGTCAAATTATGCAGATGATGAAAACTTTAAACAAAGTGATCTATTTCAGTTGACTCTATTTCCAGGAAATTCAAATAAAGAAATTTGTTTCCAGGAAATGGAAATAAATTTAATGGCCCAGCTTTGTTTTAAGCTATGTGCATCTCTCCTCCCAGCCTTCAGAGAGTATTGCATGAGTTTCATTGGTCTCTGAACTAACCCACAACCCACACACCATAAAGAAATAAAATACCAAGTTAATTATGTAGCCCAAAGACATCTCTTTTTCACAGACCCTTGGCTTCTCAATAAGCTATCAATCTTTTTCTCCAGATGGTGTTGCCTCCCTTCAGTTGCTCCATTGTTTCCTTCGTTATGCAAGTGGTTTCTTGATTAAAATTTGTCAACTGCCCTTCCCCTAAGCATTTTCCAAATTCAAGTAATATTTGGAGTTGTTAAATGTAAAAAAAAAAACAACTCAAACACAAAATACCCTCCAGACAAAGTCACTCATTAAAAATATTAAATGGAGAATGGAAACATGCATTTTGTCTCTATGTTGTCCCAGAAGACAGATGTAGAAGAGTTATCAGTAATATGCCAAAGGCCAGATGCTTACCTGGAGCAATATAGTTTCACTGTTCCCTGGGTCACTGTCCCCTCTCTCTACACCTGCCTGATCTCTTTTGTTAGCATAGCAGATAATAGAGCTATCTTTATTTTCCAGCTTTTACACATATGTATACATTTTAAATCCTTGGGTATCCCTGAAACAAGCTGTTTTCAAAGGAAACATTACAATTTGCATTGTTCCCCTAGTAACAGGGGAATATTTTCACTGTGTAACAGGGTAGTTCTCATCAAAGTGTACTGGTACACCAGTAAGAGGTGAACTTTAGAGGATTTATAGTTTTAAATATTAAAAAGAAAACCCTTGAAGTACAGAGGGTTCTCCAACTTGTATTCAAATTTTCTTCATCTAAAATGCTGTAATGAAATCCTCTCAATAGCACATTTCTTAAGAAGTCTTTGAGAAAGTTGTGGTTCTGCTTGTGGAAGAAGTCTCAGGAGGACAGCTCTTACAATATCATGTCATTACTGCCTCTAGTCTTGGCCAGACCATACCAAGAACCACAGCCATGTAGAAACCAACAGCAGAGGAAAAAAAACACATTTTGAACATTTTAAAACTCGAGAAGATATGCAGTTGGATACTGGGAAAGAGCACACAATTTTTTTGTTTATCCACTTCAAACCCATCCGTTCCTCTCTATGTGCCTGTTTTCACATTCCACTCTGAAGTGAAGAAGCCATGTTGCTATAGCTTGCCTATGAAATTGAGAGCTCTAGGAAAACTAAGAAAAAATGATGCAAATATTTGCTTCAAGACGCACTTCAGATACATTTCTCGACATCTGCATTTGTAAAACTGGAAGAATGACTATTTTTTGCTGAGGTTCCCTACTTGAAGTTAAAGGAATGGTAATCATTTCCTTTATGTTAGTCACTGGGCATAAAATAGTAGTATGGAACTCTCTCAAGGTTTTATTATTACTCTACATACCAAGGAATTATAGTTTTTTAAGCAGACTTACTAAATTTACTCATCTTTTCCTGTCTATATGATATATATATATGATGCTGCAAGACTGTCAGAAATAGAGCTTGGCAGGAAGGTAAAATATTTTACTTTTCAAATGATGGGCTTATGTCATTGTCTTTTTTCAAAATGCAGCTCCCATAGTTTGAGGAACATTTTAGTGTGAAATTTTGAGTCCTTAAAATCAGTGGTAAAAGCCTGATTGACTTCTTTTGGTCAGAAGCTCTCTTTTTTCTTCAAGACCTCTGTCAAACACTTTACCTTCAATGTCTTATAAGTAGCCCTAAATTCACCAATTCAAAACCACTTGTTCAGATTCACCAATTCAAAACCACTTGTTCAGTCAGGTAAGGTTTTCTCACATCCCAGCATTCCTCTATGCAGCATGCATACAGGACTTTGATTTTCAAAGGTGACTAAAGACTCAATTTTGACTTTTCAGCAAGGAAGAACAAACCTTTTGTTCAGAAGTGGGGAAACAGAACCAAAAGTCCTAAAATGGTTATGTACATTCAAAGTCTTAGTTCGGTTCCTCTCCATTGCTTGAAACTTGTGGAAAACACAACTGTACATTTTACGAACGCTTCATTTTCAAACATATAGTATTATAACTATACTGCTGCCATATGTTGATGTATCATCCGTGAACAGTGAGAAGACTGGAGGTCCCAGGAGCTCAGTGAACCTGAAGGGCATGGTGTGCACTATGTGTGCTACAGTACAGCTGGGAGCTTGTGTCTGAAGTCTGCTTCTTGTGTTCCACTTCAGTTTGGAAAAAGAGACGCAGACATGTATGTATTTCATCACAGTTCGGTCCTATTTCTAGAACTATAGGTCCTTTTTAAAAACAACCTTTTATGGTGTTCCCAGTTTTTCAGGGTGCCACTGTCATGTTAATCTTTTCCCAGAAAGTACCTATAATATCTGAGGGGCCTGAACTGGCTTCTTCAGAACATCTTGTGATTTGCTTTATACTAGCTAGCCTGAGTACCAGTAACAATCTGACAAGGGAAGCACACAGAACTTACGAAAAAGGCAAAGTAAATCAGAGTGCACTGAGCTCCAGCCTTGACACTGGTATTGGAAACCGAGCTGACTCAAAGAAAGCTTAGAGGTGTATACCCAACTGCTATCATTGCAGTGAGTCTCTACCTTTAGCTCTGCTCCTTCCAGAGGCTAAGAAAAATTTCACTTCTAAATCCAGATTTCAGGCTCACACCCAGCTTGTGTTTTGTGTTAAGAGTAAGTGAGGCAGTTTACGCTTCTGTGTCCTTCCCATGCACCCCTAAGCCATTTATTTCATAGCATACTAGACAGGGACAAAGACATGATGCTTGAACAGCAGTTTATGCAACTGTTAGCCCTTTAAACAGGCAGAGGACTAAAAGCTTAAAAGCTTGCACAGCCTGATTGCAGTCTGTGCCTTCGGTTTGCACAATGGCTCTAATAAAGGAGATGAGAACATAGTAGGAAAATGAATCCTGAGAGGTCCTAACATGTTTGTTCCAGCCAAATTTTCAAAAAGCTCCTATGTGGTGATGTAGGATGGAAGATACGGTCTGAAATGTCTAAGTTTACAAGTTGCAATATGAAATCACAGGAACTAGAACAGCACGCTGTAAAAGTCCAACAGCATGGAAAGGATTAGCCATTTAAATGAAACAAACACAACCAGAAGCATATTATTCCAAACTAAAAGTTCTGGCAGGATACACACTTGACGAAAATCTATCTAGTGAACCTTTATTTGCATTTTCAAAAAGAAGCACATCATCCATTCCCAACAAATGGATTTCTTATTTTACTGTTTCTATGACAACTGTTTGCCTTTCAGAGCTACCAAATGAAATGAATGGTGAAAAACCACTTTGTACGGTAAATTGATTCCCAGTTCTTTATCCCCATCATACAGCACTGCTTCATTCAAAGGTGCTTAGTGGTTTAAGTTGTATCATGTTTCTAAATACATTTTTGTACTGTCTTCATATAGAACATTAATCCTAGACCATGAACATCTGAGGCCTTAGTAAAAAGTTTTTTGCATGTTTTATATTTGTGTCTGTAACACAGTCTTAATTTTGATCACATCATAAGACAAAAGTATTCTCTAGTCTTTGCAGACCATCATCAACAAATGACATGATTTTTTAAAGGTATTCTGATAGTCTTGGTGGGGTCATATATTGTCCTTCTCTGATCAAAAGTTAAACTAATTATTCCATACATTATTATACAAATGGAATTTTGCTGTGGCTGTCACGGTCTAAAAACACAGGAGAAACAAGTATTACAGACAATGCTTTTTTTTTTTTTTTTTTTTTAAACTTTGAAAAGCTGGAAGGTATACAAACACTTCTTTATGTCTGAAACAGAGTCTGCAGATTCAAAAAATAAACTGGGTTACAGAATTCATTTTTCCTCTGAAGTGGGTGTGATTTTTATTTGTGCTTTCTATGGGATCCTTTTTAAGTCACTTTGAGCTTCTTTTCTATTTGTATTGACCAGCTGTACCTCCCACTGCATTGAAGGAGAGAGAAGCTGTCACATCACTCAACGCAGAAATGCCCTCAAGTTGGTTATTCTTCTCTTTCTGCAGTTGTTCTTCAAGTGCCTCATGATCCTATTATTTTCTATGGGTCCAGCTTAACAGTTGGACTAAACTTCCCTGTCTTGTACGCCTGTCCTATTCTTATGGTGAAAGGCCAAGTATATTTTAGGAGATCCTGCCAGGAACATTAAATGAAAGAAAGAGTTCGGACAGGACGCCTTAATAGAAAACTGCCCCATGAAGAAACTGAGGGAACTGAATCACTGTTTCTGCAGGTTTCTCCTAAGAAAATAGCTAATTTGCAAGTTTTCAGGTATGGGATGTTTGAGGGAAGATGAATGACATAGCAAGCTTGTATGAAGAACAGCTCATGCTGGAACTCTTCTTGCTCACCTGCACACTGATAAACCGACACCTCACAATGCTATTTTGCAGACATTTTTCAATGCCGAGTCAAATGTAAATAGGCAAGAATCCTTACATCAGAAATGAGCCTGTCGCTGAAGTTAGCTCACACAATTTTATATGCGCCAAAGGATCGTTAGTCAGACCATAAGAACCCCTGCCTTGAATAGGTAAAAGATCTTGGAGTTTCAGGTCCAAGTCCCCAGTCAACCAGAATGAACTTGAAATTAATTTTCCAGTGTCCCAGGTCACTGCTCTGGCTATTGACCTTCATCTGGTATCATCTGGTCTGAAGAAACTTTCCCCTCCCCTCATAAAATAAATGCAAAAGCAAAAGCACATTCCTTACTACAAGAGGTTTGAACTTTGAGAAACTAGCTTTTTCCAAAGAGAATAAGTCATAGCTAACCTTAGAAAATCAGTCTATTTGGATTCTACAGACTTTCTTCTGTTACAATAAATAACACAGTACTTAGAATACAATGTGTAGTTGCATCAACAGATTGACATATGTGATTTCTTACAGATATAAAAAACCAGATCCTTAATTTATCACCTAACTGGGAGAAAAAAGCATGTGTGTTTCTGTATGTGTGTGTAGAAACCATCTTTTTTTGCAAGGCCAAATAATAAAAGACTGCACTACTTTGCATATAAATATGTTATCACTATAGTTTATCTAGAATCTGTGCCTTCTCACTGAAATCTCAAACAAAAACTACGGAAGTTTTAAATCTGGTACATATCTCAGGCTTGTAAACAGCAATAATAATGGGGAGCTTGTTATGAACGTTACCTGGCTCACTAAACAGAAATGAAGTCTTTTTTCACCGCTATTGCTATGGGCCGCTCCTCGGCATTGTTTCACAAAACACTGTTAGGATGTAGCCCTCTTGGACAGTGCCCTGAAAAACAGTGCCTCAAACGCTCATACCTCAGCAGTGATTGCTGAATTAAGCCAGGCAATCGCCAATAATACCATTAACCACAGAAAAGCTGATTCCTAATGAAAAATAAGCTTCAGAGCCGTGCAGGGGAAACCACGGTCCGTGAATAACGAGGTACGGCTGGGCGGGCTGATAACGCACTGTAACCGCCCCATCTGCTGGTGCGGGCTGACACTGCACCCAGCCGCTGTGGAAATTTCTAGTTAATGCAGAGACAGGTCAGAGTTTTGGCTTGTGTTTGAGTCCCGTAACATCGGGTTTCATGCGTGGTTCAAGAATAGCCCTGGCCAGGTCTGCCCTGGATCACCGGGCAAGAGCACAGAGGGTGAAACACTGCTGACTGCCTGGTTTGTTCCCAACCCCCTGGCAATAATACCTACTGCTTATTAGTAAGCGATTTCGTCTGTTTGTGTAAACAACGGTGGCATCTCCACCTTCTAAGAGATACGGCATTTGGTGAGCATGATGCAAGTAAATACCAGCAGTTGATCAGCTCCAGCCTACTGATACGCCAGCCAAGTCATTCTTGATCTATTAGAGATGTGTCGTGACTACAGTTACTACTGCTAATAGCAATATAACTGCAATACTATTAGAATTATTACAGCATTCGTTAATAACAATTGTAAAATAAATTTATATGGCATATTATTACATGGTAACTGTTGTCAAGTATAGAGCTGAGGGGAGAGTAGTTAAAACTTACCCACATACTACCTCAGGGGGAAATCATGGTGTTTGAGTGTTTGTGAATTTGATTGACTTTTGTCACATAAAGTGAGAGGCAACGACCCACATCAGATCAGGCTCAAATTTCTCCTCTGCGTAATTCTCACCAATCTGGCACAAAACCAGCTTTCATTTATCATGTTTCCCACAATGGAAGTCCCACAAAGGTAGTTCTTGCACTGCTGATTATAAGCGCAGGAGAGTTACAAGCCAGTTCTAAAGTTTATGTTATGAATGTGTTCCTCTTGCTTTGTAAAGACACAGCAGTATGGCACCGGTAGTGTGAAAGCATAGCATCATAGCCCTTAAAATTTGAAATTCTCATGTTGCAGAATTTCATTTTGTTCTGAATAAAAACAAAAAGCAAAGGCTTTTTGGGTCCCCCGCCCTCCCCGACCTGAATTTACCATAAAATTGAATTCTCTAAAATGTAACGTTCGACAATGCTCCCTTTGGAACGTTAAGACTGTGTCACCATTTCATTCTATTCTGTTTCAAGATACCAGGATCAGGTGAGCTTATTTTGCTCTAGAGCCATCACTAGTTAGAATATCTTGCGCTAAGCATCAAAGTACTGCTTTGCAGCTCAAATAGGAAACACAAAAAGGTTTTAAGTAGCAACTGACATTCATTACAATAAAAATACAGTATAGAATATTGAAAAATGCAAAACCTGATGGTCTAGAACATGTCAAAATAAAATTTGCACCTATTTGGTTAAGACTGCCTTTTCTGACAACAAAACTCTCGCTGGAAATTGCAGAACACCTCTCTTCAGACCTCCAGGTAAAAATAGGACATAATTCTTCTTTTTTTTTTTTCTTTTTTTCCTGATTTTCTTTATCCTACTCTGCAACACCTTTCATACATCAGAAAAAGGTCCTTACAGCAGTGTAGTCTAACAAGCAAATTTACTGCCTTGCTTGTAGCACTCCTTGTTTGTAAGCTATAAATATGTCTTCAGTCTATCATCTGGGGCAATCACGTTAGAGGAGACAAAAGCATTTACCCTGCTAAGTTTAAAAGAAATTCCTACCATTGAGATACCTTGGCAAGTATCCAAGTACTTCTGCACTTCAAATTAGTGAAACTACAGCTCCTGGAGTACTTACAGGGCTCTTACAATTATGGCCATATTGACAGGACCACCTGGACAAAAAGGCTGTGATGAATCAAGTCTAACATTTTATGGCTTCCCCCCACCCCTAGAGATAAGCACTTTGGGTTTGTCCTTTCCTCTGATGGAGCTGCAGTTAACAGAGATGAATGAACGTACCCTGGACACCAGCTTCCCAGGCATCACCTCACCCACCACCTAGCTGCTCGGTCTTACACCATCCACACCCAAGGCTTTGGATTCATTTTAGCCAGCGCCACAATCTCTGGTCTTCCCACCCCCCTAAACATGTGACTGCTCACTTAGGTTTCTCCCAGTTTGCTCATGTTTTATGAGCATTAACACGTGATGATGTAGATTTTTCATCAGGATCAGCAGCCCAAAAGGTCCCAGCTTTGTAAATCTGACTGAGCTGCTGTTCACTGGAGAACGCCCAAAGTTTCTAAGGCACCCTTGGAGAGCAGCTGTCCAGGACACAATGTACCAGGCTTACTGTGTACACCCTGAAGAGTTGCTTGTCCTCTGGGGTCGTGAAGTGTTGCCTGGATTTGCCATTTGAGCATGGTATCAATGGTACAATATGCCCCAAAACCACTGGATTGACTGTGGATCAGAGGTACAACACAGAGTGTTATATCTATTTCTCACTGGAAAATCCCACTCAAGATCACTGCTGCTGAAAAGGAGGAATATGTGAAGGTTAGAATCATCTTATTACTCATTTCTTCCTCTTGGACCAAAGACAGACAAGTGGATAGGTGTCTTGCTATTGCATTTTCCACCTGCAGCACTTGTTCTTGATAAGCCAGCAAAGTGGTCCCATCAGACCAAATATCTGTGCTTCTTCCATTGCTGCTAGGAGCTGAGGACTGGTCACAGGCCCCCATGCATACTTTGCTGCACGGACCACCTCCAAGGGCGCAGGGAGCCAGGGCAGGTAAGTGCCCATTTGTTACAAATGACTTAAGGTCCCCGTTGCCCTTTGAGAAAGAAAAACCTCTCCACCACCAGGTGTCCTGCCTTCCCAGATAGCCATAGGCTTATCGGGTCTAAAACGTGAACTTCTGAAGTTGGATGGAGCTGATTTCAATGGTGTTTGGAGCAGGACCACTGGAGGACTGGGAGGAACCTAAGCCAGAAAATCAAGGAGGTGATGTGCAGGCCAGCTGTGGCCCTTTTTGGTCCCTTTGGTCTTCCAGATGAACAAAGGATGGGCAAGACGTATTAAAACTGTGACTTAACTTTGGATATTCTCTGAATTTTTCTTTCCTTTTCTTTCTTCTCTCACGGTATATTTTTGTTATTGTATATTCCCTTGATCCTCCAAGTGCAACAAAAAATATGCAAAACACCAACAAAAACAAAGAAGGAAAAAAAGCAATCCCACACAGAGAGCATTAATACAGTAACAGAAGTTGTACTTATGCATGAAGTTGGTCTGTGAAGAAGAATTCTGTGGGCTTATAAGAGTGAGAAAATACATTTTAAGATGTCCCTTTCTCACTCTCCAGATTTGTATTCTCTAGCTACACATGCAGAAAAGTTTAGAAGAAATGCCTACATTTGAAGACAGCTGGCTAAAGCTTCCAGAGATGAACATCTTACAAATGAGACCTATTTACATATGAAAAAAGCGATACTGACAAACAGTTACCACCCAGTACCAAATGCAAACTCTGAGATCAGCACAACTTAAAGCCATTAGAAATTCTGTTTTGAGATACACCAAGGAATTACAAGCTTGATCCAAAGCACACTAAAATTGATAAGGCCTATGTTCACTGCAATGGGCGTTCGATTAGGCCCCGTTGGAATTTGATACCAGAGAATGGATTTTTCTCTCCATGGTCCACTGCAGCTGTCTGTAGAGGCAGCTGTGCAACACTCTAGACTTTTGTCTTACAGAAATCTACACTAATCTCCATTTTAAATTTATCTTGTCCTCAGTTCCCACCCTATATCCTAGATCACATTCAATGTATAACAAAGATCTTCCAGGACTTGTGAGCTTAGTAAAGCTGAACTCAACATAATGAAAATTTCAGTTTGGATTCCAGAAAACCATTCTCTAAATTAGGCAATTCATTCTGTGTCCCCCTACATAAGGAAGCATATAAATTTTTTAATAGTAAGTACCTGGCATATCACCAAGTGCATACAGAGTGTTTCCTCTAAGAAAATTCTAGACTTCTCAAGTCTATTGGGAATCTTCACCCCCCTCTAGAGTGACTAGCTTCACCTCAATTCAGGCTGTTCAACTTGTGCTACCTCCAAATTTTCCTCTTCTCTCTGCAATAAATCCTCCCACCAAACCTTCCTCCCTGAGCTCCCACTGCAGTTTCCCTGCAAGTAGTCAAATGAGTTTATTCACATCTTCGCAGCCTTCCCCTTGGTTTGTGTATGTTAACGAAGAGCCTGCAGCAGCAGGTTGGCACTAACCCAGCTGAGCTCCTCTTCACCACTTCCAGCAACTGCTGCCAAGTTGAACAAGGGAAGTGGCAATGCTTGGGAGTTGTACTAGCTAAAAGAGGAAATGAGAAGTCTTTGAGCAAATTTGATTTGGAGGTTAGCCTGAGGGGAGGGCAGTATGTTGATTTCTAAACAGTTGTAAGGTTCTGAGATTCAATCTTCACGAGAAGAAAACCTGAGCCATCATATTTCTAAGTGAATGAGATCTACTCATGCTAACATCAGGCCTCCCTGTAGCTATGCAACTCCCTCAGAGATGGTGCTTCAAGGCTCGGTCCTGCCCAAAGCAGGGAAGGCTAAGTGCAATCCTTCATCATGGACAGTAGATTGTAATCTTCCTTTCTCTCTGGACTGATAAAACTTACTTGATTATATAATGTGCTTGACTAAAAATTTTGGGTTTAGGACTTTCAGGTGTAGTGTAGGAGATTTAGATTCTTTGCTTTGACTGATTCAGACAGAATCTCTCATATTTAAATTGTTCGAGAATTTCTGGGCCCTAAAGATTTCACTTTTTTGTTTAAATAAGAATGACCAGCCACATCGTTTTAGTTTCTAACTGGGTGGCTAACACTGAACAGGAATAAAGCAAGTAATCCTTGTGGAGAGAGCTTACACTTGGACAAATTCTGGTAAGGAAAACCACATATTCATGCAAACTGTCATTCCCAAAATATACATGCAAAATAAAATCGTTCACCCAAGCTACTACTAGTAGTCGATGAAAAAATAAAGAGCACGCTGGGTCAAGTATTGAATCTGAGACTATGTGAAGTGGTCATTATCTGTCCTGGGATAAAGCTGATGGAGACTACCTAGAGAGTTACTACCTAGAGAGTAACTCCCAAAGAGAGACACCTTAAGCACCCCATTTTGTAGTACTACCTCAGCTTCAGTTGTGACGTTATCCTGTAAAACCTAGCAGTAATCTGTAACCCATGTAATTAGGTCTGCCTGAGAGCAAGTGTATTTTCTCCTTTCCTGGTTCTGCTGCATGCTTCACTTGTTATAGCCCATTTTAACAAACCCATTCAGCTGCATTTAGTCTTTTGAGATGTCAGGTTGATTTTTATTCTGGCTACTAGACATTGCGCAAGATCATACATTATGGAGAGTACCTCACTGTCATCTAAGCCACTGCTGTAGCGGTGGCTAGTTTGTAATGTAAAAGCCCAGCTGTCTGCTGCTATGTGATAAGTACTAAAAATGGTACACTGCAATCCAAGCTACTGTAGCATTATAGCCAAAAGAGGATTACAAATGGGATGGCTGCTGTAAGGAAAGGCTGTATCCAGTTGCACATATGCACTCCAGTGATTCTTATCATGGGAGGGGAGAACGGCATTTTCACTTTTAAGAAAAATTTCTCTCCAGGGTGTACTACTGCTACCTTGCTGCCAATTACTGCTTCCTGGCAATGAACAGAGACCGTATGTTCATAGGCCATGACATTTGATTAATGACTCTAATACAGAGTCACCTGAGGAAGGAGCGGTGTCATTAACATGAGCAAAAAGGAATCAATAGCTGTAGCATTGTCTCTCCACAATATTTTGTGGGAAAGCGAGGGAAGGAAGTGAAATAAAATAGAAAGGAATTAGAGCAGGAGAATAATGATCATAGCTGTCTTTAGACAGTGCCCCAGAGAGGCAGTAATTGACAGCTTTTGCTTGGATGGTGCTGTTCCCTTCCCCCATGCAATAGCCTCCATCAGGTTATACATCACTGAAGTAGACTGAATCCCTGCAAAGAAGAAGATGACATCCACAGGCAAGCCTATGGACATCTGAACAGAAACATTTGTAGCCTCACAACTTGAACCTCAGACAAGTCAATAAACACAATTCTACTCATGAGAGACATTGAGAACATCATGATTGTCTTGGAGGGGTTGAGGGCTGATGTACAGCCCTGCTGGTAGCTCATGACCTGATCTTTCCTGTAGTTTAACAACTCAGCTTTAACAACCCAACAAGCTGAAGCAGTAAATAGGAGAATTATCAGCATCTTTATGTAGCAGGCTCTTTCTGTAAGAAACGTGCAAGTGCAAATGTAGAAGTTTGATTTAGTAACTGAGTTTGACAAATACTGACCAGAAGGCATAATTTTACTAACACATGTTCATCCAGCTTCCAATGAAGCCAAATGGGAGACAGACAAGAGGAAGTACCTAAGGCCAAAATGGGTCTGGAAAACTACAGAACTGCTACCTTTTTTTGGGCCAGCATTCTCACATTCACTATGGAATACAGCTTACACAGGTATTTGGATCAATGTAGCACACCTGAGTCACTGTAATATCTTATTTTCTCCAAGATACGAGAAGCTCGTGTGAGGTTTACAGCCTGAGACATGACAGATTCCTGAGAACCAAGCTTTTCTTTCTAAGATTTGTTTATTTATTTGTTGTTATAAATATTACAAGTCTTTGATTTAAAGCCATACCTTCCACCTGAACATGCTGCGCTTTTTGGACCCAAATTGCTTATCATTTCAGAAAGTAAATGACCAAAGAAGAGGAGGGAAGGTCACAGAATCATTGTTTAATTCTCAGGTTTTTGCTCTCACAGTTCCATTCCATAGACAAACCATGGTAACAAATACGAGCTCAAGCTGAACATTTCATGCTTCCCAAATAGAAAAATGCCATATACAATCATTAAAGGGCACATAAAAGACTGAGAAGCCTCACAAAAAGCCTGACTAACAGCAACAGAAAACATAACCACCGTCAAAGAGTTGAACCGAGAAAGAAAAATTCTTCGAAGGAGCATAACCCAGATACCGTAACAGAAATGAGCTCAGAACAAAACTCAAGGTTTGCATTTTTGCCCTCCTGGCTTGGATGGGAGGTTTGAAAAAGGCAGCTCTAATGCAACCAAGATTTAGGACCAAACCTCACGAGAGCAACAATCAATCTTTCTCCTCCTTGAACACTGCCTGAGGACTTGCTCATCAAGACATTCATGTAATCCCCTTCCTCCACATGCCTGTCCCAGTCATACCCAATTCTAGAGACTGGAAAAGAAAAAATCTGATGGCACAATTTTATTGTGACAATATGATCTTCTTGGAAATACATGCAATAAAATCATCACAGATTACAAAACAAATGTCAGCTGGTTAGTGTGACACAAGGGCATTTAAGATGTGGCTCCAGCTGCCAAACTCCTGTTATTGCCTTCCAAATAAAAATTAATTGAAGAAAAAACAGGCAAGAAAGAATCATAAGGTCTGTAGTCTGGTTATGAAATGTATGTGGGGGCGAGATGAGTTTAAGGACAGAGTTGTAGCACTGACCTGAATTCAGGAGAAAATAAAGCAAGGGAAGCAAGGCAGCATTAAAAGCTCTCTTGGTGCAGATCTTCAAAACAGAATCACTCGATGCCAAAAAGCAGAACTGAGGCAGGGAATTGAGGTGGGAAGCCCTGCCAAGATACTCACAGACATCATTAATGGGAGGGAGATCAGGCACTGGGTGCACTATAATTTGGGGAATTGTAAGATACCCTTTATTTTGAAGATAAAAATGCTACAGATGGGTCTTTTAAATTAGGCAGTCACAAACACAAGCACAGAAAATATTCTAGGAGGATGTCAGCAGGGAGAACTCCAAAGTGGAAGGACCTGATCTGCCCCACTGCACCATCCCCTAAGTCTGTGTTGGACAAGATCCTTGGTGCAGTATCTCTACGGCTGTGCAACCCCCATTAAACACTACAAAAGAGAACAGTTTTATTCTTTTATAGATGCCCCCTTGCAGAAAAAAATGTGTAACCAACTTGAACTGCAGGATCTTCTCATAAGCAGCATGATGCATATTTCGCCTCACTTTACCACTACCCTTCCCACAGATTTACAGTGAAGAGGGAATCATCACAGAATCATAGAATCATAGAATGTGTTGGGTTGGAAGGGACCTTTAAAGGTCATCTTGTCCAACCCCCCTGCAGTAAGCAGGGACATCTTCAACTAGATCAGGTTGCTCAGAGCCTCATCAAGCCTTGCCTTGAATGTCTCCAGGCATGGGGCCTCCACCACCTCTCAGAGACAGGCTGTCTGCCAGAATACCGTAATGATAGGAATTTTGTAAAATGTCACAGACTATCCAGAACAGCCAGGACGGAAAAATATTTTTGCCTTGTTTTGTTTTATCAAGTGATGTGTTTATTTTCGAGAGCTATAGTGGCGTAGCTGTCCGTGTGTGCTAACAGCAAGGCAATCCTCTCAGGCATTCAGACAGCGCATGGAGATTTTAACTGTCAAGGAAAAATACTTCTCATGCTACATAATGCATCAAAGATGTGGTTCACTCTTTTTTATTTCACTCTAGGATGACATAATGGGATTTTTTTTTTTAAAGCAGACACAAGCACCGAGGTTAATGGTTGATCTGTAAATAGACCCTGTAAATATTCACAATATTTAGCCCTTTAAAATGAGATCCAGCTAATGATATGTTCAGAGGCATGAAGCTAATTGCTTTCACTAACCAAAAATGCAGAAACTGCCATTATTTCCTCCAAATGGCTTTTATACTTCAGATATCAAACTCAGTGTCAAATAGACTATGATTTATGTCAGACACGCTGTACGTTCACCTCAGTGCTCTCCTCCTGCAAAATACAGTCCCCGGGCAGGAGGAGAAAGTAACTAGAATGGATGTGTACAGCTGCCTTCCTGCCCTTGACAGAGCGCCGTACAGGTAACAGCCTTCACCAAAAAGTGATTGCAGTTATGGGGTAATGGAAAAAAATTTGGCCAAAACTAAAGTAATTTCTACAATTTTCCACAAACTTCAAAGCCAGAGGTTTTGTCTCATTTACCCTTTTTCCATTTTATCTGAGAGAAAATTTATGAGGCTCGTGAGACTTTAATAGTAAGTTAATTAAGATGAAAAATAAGACTGAAAATCTTTGCAGACTTACTACAGGCTGTCTTTCTATCTTCAGTTTATCTAACCATCTTTGTCCAAGGAACGGAACTAAAATTTTCCTGGGATCAGTTATTTCACTGTTTGGATCAACAGACACACCAATTACTGTTTTACTGTTTCCCTTCTTCCCCCTCTATTCGCTTAGGGCTCAATACAGACTTATGACTCTGGAACAACAAAAAACAAAACAAAATCGATTCAATGTTTTTTTGAACCTAAAAGACTGAATTCTCATGTAACTTCAAAGCTGATTCATGTTAAAGCAGGATAAAACCACAGCCCTCAAAGCTGGAGTAAAATACCAAACACACTGAAGTTTGAGCTTTTATAGAGTCAGATTAAGCAGGCTCAGCTTCCATAAAAGTCCCTGAACCTCCTTTTTCTGTGAGGGCAGGTTGGAGGCCTTCAGTTCTAATGGAGGTTTTCTAGGCTGTGAGGTGACCGAGTTCTGATGTAAGTGAAAAAAAAGATCATGAGTGGCACAACAAAAACAAACATAAAATGCCCAAAGCACTGCTTTGTAAAACACTCAGAACTCATTAGTGGTGTGAAGAAAATAATGAGCATTTCAGAACTGGACATCAGAAATCTGGGCTCTATTGAGACAAAGGACAAAAAACTTGAGCACAAAAATTTTTTCTTTAAAGAAATCCTACACATTGCTGATTAAGAGTTGGTGAACACCATTCCTAAGAGAGATCTCCAGTATTTAAAACCATGTGAAGCTGAATGTTCTGTGAAACTCAGTTACCACATTTCTCCCTCCTGCTCTTTATGCTGACACCTTTCTCCTGGCCCTCCCTGCCTTCCTACAAGATATATTTAAAGCCAGTGAGGATTATGGTCTGTAAGACATCTAACTTTATCCTAACCAGACAGCCCATCTCAGAATACATTTAAAATAATCTAATAACTAAATTACAGTAATAGTCATTTGGAAGTCGCAACATGCCAACAGTCATTACACAGAAGGCCTTGATATTGTACAGTTTTCTCATTTTAAGAGACATAGGAAATAACTGGCTCTGTCTAGTGTGGGCTGAGATATGCTAGACATCTAGTGTCAACAACTTTACTTATGTTTCAGAGTTCATTAAATCCATAAGGTACCTATTATCTGACAATTCTTTCCTTTGGCATCTGTGAAGATCTGACTCCAACTTTATGCTGATAAATCTTTGCTAAAGTTTTATCAGTATAAAGTTGGATTCAAGTCTTCACAGAACTTTTTTTTGCTACAGTAATATAACTTGGATGTCTCCCACTTACTTCTGCTGTCATTTATACCAATGGGCATGAAATGCTAGACCTCGGGGGTATGAGAAAAGCCCATATATCAGTCGTGTTTCACTCCCACTGTACATGGCCTGCCTATTGTAACTAGTCAACAAATCTAACTCAATCTCCTGGCCTTGGCCTGGTGATCGCTGCAGAACTGGATCAGACAGATTAAATTCAGATACAACTTTCTCACCCCATGCTCTTTTATTATCTTTCCCTTTGCTAAAGGTTGCCGTCCCTGTGTGGAAGATAGATAATGTGAGCATGCATCATCAACCCCAATGCCAGGCTTGATTGAAACTACCACAGAGGGCTGTGTTTTTACACATTAAAGGAACATGGACCCTGAAAACAAAACAAAACGAAAAACCGCACCAGGAAACAAACAACCCTTTCCCAAAAAAACAATGACTTTGGATCACCCTATCCACATTTACTGCGTATTTGTTTTGAAAATATTCCAAAAGGGACATGGTTACTTTTGCCAACATTGCCAAATGCTTAATTACACAAATGCTTCCATCTGGAGGAAGAAAAGATTTAGAAGCTGTTTAGCCAAAACAAATTATATTTTAACTCTGAGATATGAATGCATGTGCCTGGGAGGTCTCAGCTGGAGAGTCCAATGAGCTTTTCAAATGTGGGGGTTCCCACAGTTTCTGAAGCTGACTGATGGGTTGACTGCAGGAGCAATTACCAGAAACAGTGGGCCAAACCTTCCCCAGTTCATTTCTTTTGACATGTGGGTGGATTCCTGGCACAAGAGCTTCCACCCCCTTGTGTGGGGCTGCAATACTCTCCAAGGAGTTCTGGGCCCGCAAACAGAAAACATTTTCATCTTCACAACTGGCCATTGACAGGTAGTGCATTATATTTTAGAGAACCTCTACTTATTTTAGACAGTATTGCACTCTACACAGACAAAAAACATTTGCAGTAACATTCTGACATGTATTATGTAGACAGAATGCTTCTTGGTTTAGATATTTCTAGCACCAAGTTTAGGCAAAATGCTAAGCATTTCTTCTGAAATATTTCAAAACATGTATGAGACTTCACAGAACTAAAAAAAAAATCTGCTGCAGAATGTTACAATATTTAGGCATCAGGCATATTGCAGCTAACTATATATATTTTTGATGCAAAGCAGACTTGAACAAGATAAAAGATTGCCAACACCGTTCATCTTGAAACATCCTCCTCTCAAAACCAGTATACAACAGAGAAGGATTACACTTCCCTTTGCACCTGTAGGGAAGTCAAGGCACGAACATATATGCAACAGAAAATACACAGTATATGCCAGTAGCAGACTCAAAAACTGAATTCCTTGATAACCATTCCTATGATATTTAGTGTAAAAAAAACCTCCAAAACCCCCAACTCAGGAGTGTGCATCTAGTTAGAGATCAGACTAACTAATTCATAGTTGGTATAAATCAGTATCCTTGAAATGAGCAACACCAATTTATCCAGCAGGTGGATTATACTGCTTTTAGGGACAGTACTGGAAGGATGACACCCAAGTTGATGTCTCCACCTAAGGATCTGACCAGGATATGTATATTTAAGTAGTAAAGAAACAGAGCCAGAGGAAAGGAAAAGAGTCAGTGAATACAAATGCTATGGTAATATGGACTGCTTTGAAGAACATATTTTAGTGAATTTGAGATGAACACATAGCATCACCCTCACATTAGCCTGTGTCATTGCAAAGGAGCCACACAACCTTTAGACTTCAGCATCAGATATTGTGTCTCTGCCACTCATTTTTATTTTGTTTACAACTTGATGGGTTTTTTTATTCTCCAGCTCATTCTGTCTTTTGAAGTCTTTGTTACTATGGAAACAATTACAGTGTTGGTCTACACATAGCCTAGTGATACCTCAGAGTGCAAAAAAAATAGGAAAGTGTTTTAGGCAAAAATTACTCAGATTTGAAATCATAAAGCACTATAAGACAGTTTATTGCCTCCCCTTTATCTCCCTAAGTCACTGCTGATAAAATCAGAAAGGTTGGTTTACCTAGTTTAAATAGGTGGTTTTGTCTGAAGTGGATTAGGGGAGTACTTGCACAAACACTTAAATGCAAACACATAAAACAGGGTTGTGGCACCTCAGCAGTTGGAATTGACAAGCAGCTGGGCATGGCAGAACCTTCTGCTGGGGAAGGACCTTCATGGCCTTTGATGCATGCTGGTATACGTGCTACATACTAGCAAATTAAATTTGCCGAGGACTGTTCTTTGGGATTCATGCCAACAAGCAAGAAATAGCTCAGGTCCATGCTATAATTTTTTCTTAACCTTCAGAATACGGTAGCTACATACAGACTGCTTATTAAGAATGGTGTCCAGACCATGTGACCTCCAAAAACAATCCACTGGACTTTCTTGGAGAAATGCTAATTGACCCAGCATGAAATCACACCAGGGCCATTCTAACAGTTCGACTAAAGGGTGTGGGTTGTATCTCGGAACACAGCACTGTTTATTTTTTTTAGTGTAGACTTAGCTATAGGGCGCAATTATCCTGATAAGTATCCTGCAAAGAGGGTCAAGGAGCACATTTAAGAAGTAGCCCCTAATTGCACTGCTTTACTGCTAGCTCACTCACTAGCTCTGTCCTGAACAGACACCAGCCACCTGTCTCCAAAATTAATCCGCTACAGAAAGAGCTAGCTTTAAATTCTGCAGATGTGATCCAGTGAATTCACACAGTTTTTGGGGCCAGGGATTTATCTGTAGCCCTTCTTCCTTAGCGAAGTAGATACAGCCATGCCTTTAATATCACAGGAGCCATCAGAACAACTGTGTATACAAGTATTTAGCTCTTCCCCATGGTACACAAAACCAGCTGCTTAGATCCTGAAGAATAGCAACCATTGAAAAACCTGTCCACAGAAAGAAATTCAAACCCATTTCCTAAACGATCCTGAGGTGCACTCTAGGAAGCCACAGACTTAAAGAGAAAACTGGAAAGGTATTTGCAAGAGAAGCTGATCTTGCCCAGTAGCAGGGAGACCCTGCTGCAGCTGTGGAGAAAAAAAGGGTGAGTTCAATGGATGGAACCCCGTGGTAATATTAAAGTACGTCTACAATATAATTGTTTTATTTCAATTAGAAGTTATTACTAGATGCTAGATCAAATCAGATTCTTTTGAGAACAGTATTTAGTCACTGTCAGTTGATTATTTCAGAGAGTTTTTTAGATATGCGGGCTGTACTTTTTTATTGGTAATATATGGAATGATGCTTAGGAAGACAAATGTATTAAATTCTGTTTTCCCTCCATCCTAGTATTTTTTCCTCCACTATAATTTCTCATGTTCCAGCATTAAAACAATTTTTTTTTCGAAGATGCCTTTCTGCACTTTCTTATTGCATTTCAGATCTGTCTGCTCAAGGGCAATGTATTTTAAGGTATATTTATTATCTTCCACTATATGTGCCACTTTTCTTAAAGTTCTTCTTCACTGTTACTAATTTCTAGTCAGGAAGAAATCCCCTGAGCTTTCCTGCAATACTCTAATATACTGAATCTTATTAACTAGTGATACTTTTTTCTCCCAGGAAAAGAACTGATTTATTAAATCCCCTTTGACTTCACTGTGAATTTGGACTGAAAAAGAAATATAGGTATGAGTGTCAGATGCTGATAACATCTGAAAACACTACAGAAGTCAATTCCCCTGTAACTTTGAGATCTAAGTGAAATTCTCCATCAGAATGGAGTAACTCTTGGTTTAGTTGTTCATATTTGGTGTTTGACCATACAAATGTGGAAATCATGCCTGGACAGTGGGCAGAAGCAATGCCAGCATGCCTCTCAAAAGTGCAAATGTGCACTGAAGGAGATGGGTGCTCTTTACGTAATTCTTTTTTTGCAGTAAGAGAGGGAGGAACAACTCTGGAAAAAAGTTTAAGGAATCAGAGCTTGAGATATGAGCTGAACTCCTCGCTGCTCATAAGGATTCAGTCATAATGCTCTTCAGAGGCTGTGTTTTATGATCCTCCATCACAGCCCCTGGTGTATTTATTGCCACACATATCAAGCATAGAGCCATATATGCTTTCCTCATTGAACAGCCACAGCAACAAATACTTGCTTTGGAAATAGTTATAATAGAGACAGATCCTTCTTACTGAGGGTGGGATGTCACTGTCAGTACTTTAAAGAGAACACAGAAAGACCTAGAAAGCTCCATCAATCCCTGTTCTGGTAGGGGAGCTGAGCGTCTTTCAGTATCAGTTTCATACTTATCAAAGCAACTTTCTGTGATTCAATTCCATATAAAATTGGATGATCCTGATTTTGTTTCACAGTGAATGGAAATGTAACAATTATGAAAAAAAGTCAAATTTGCACATTTACATATTTCATGTAATCAGGAGAAGTGGAGGCAGATACTGAAGCAGTGAGTGGGGTATCACAGACTGTGTATGACTTGTATTATTCTCGTATGACTTTTCAGTACACTTTCTCTGAATTAAGTTAAAAGTCATGAAATTAGTTCAATGAACTTCATACATAGGAAATACATGTTTCTGTGTGGAAATGTATATTTTGCTTGAGAAGCATAGCTCATCTTTTTAAGTAACACTTTGGATATAGGATAAGTCCTCTAACAGCATCTCTCCCCTCCCCATAGACTATAGCATGGTGCCTGGATGGCCATATTAGGTTGGATACCTAGCTTTTAGTTGGCTAAAATTGAGATGAACCTCACTTAATAGGACTGTCTCAGAAGGCATCACAAATTTTAGGTTTCATTTTGGAGCCCAAAATTGGCAGGGAAGACCTGAGCAATAAGGTGACTGAAAGCCTGAGTGGTTTTAAAAGCTGAAAGAAACCCTTCTTGAAAAGCAAACTGTTTTAGAAACTAAGTGATTGTGTGAAAATAAACAGAAACCTCACTCCAGCCTTCTTAATAAATTATGTTTTCTGGGGACACACATTGACATGACCAAGTTTGAAATCTAAGAACAAGGGGAAGCATGGGAAATAAGGCTGGAAGGGTCCTTGAGAGGACATCTAATTCATTTCTTGCTTCAGAAAAGGATTGTATCCTGTCTTAATCCTAGGTCATGCTTGTTGGACACTGGTTCTGCTTTTAGCACCTTCAGTACTGAAATTCCCATAGTCTCCCTAGGGAAGCTAACCCCATGCTTCACTCCTTATCTTGAATGCTAGGAAGATTTTCATACTTCAAATACGAATCTTGCTTACTGAAATTTACTTCTCATCTCTTTGATCATCTGAATACTGTATTCTCTTCTCTTTTGCAACAGCCTTGTACGTGTTTAAGGAGTGCTGTCGCATGTTTCTTTAATCATTCTTCCTTTGAAAGAAGCAATCCTAGTTCTGTCAATCAGTTCTTGATTGTCAGACTAGAAAACAGGGCTCTCCTCTTGGAGCTCTCCAGTAGATGTTGCAGTTTGCTTCAAATGCATGTTCTTCCAATTAAGGGAATTTCGTCTGAACCAAATTGCTATTCAAATAACCTATTAAGATTATTTTGTGCTATCAACTCTGAAGTATTCACCACTGATTAAAGTGACCTTTTCCATGAAGAGGAATGGAAATGCAGAGTGCTTCAAAGTCAATGAAACAATAATAGGTCTCATTCATCTCTCACTTTGTCTGGCTTGAAATTTCAGTAACTTAGAAATACCAAGGAAGAAAACAGCTCAGCATGATCATATGGGGACATGGCCAAAAGATGGAGGAGGCTAAAGCTCACATGATGACACAGTCATTTTGTTGACCGGATATAAACGTTTGTCAACTCTTATTTGACAATTTTAACAACTATGTAAAAGGGCAGTATTATTATACAAATCTGCAATGGTCTATTAAATTGTGAAAACAGAAATTATAATTACAGGTTTTCAAAAGCCAGAGGGAAGTGGTTTTCAATTTCTAATTGTTAACAAAGAGAAAACATCTGAAACAATTCTGCCATCTCTGCTGACTTGGCTTATGCCACCAATGAGCACAAGGAAAACTAACTGTATCTTTAATCAAATTACATCTAGTATAAACTGAAGAATAAGATGAAATTACCTACTTGATTCAGATACATGATGGGAAAAAAAGTCATTTATTGAATCCACTTGAAATAGGAAAATAATTAGGTTTTAAAGTAAGGAAAAGAAGGGATATACCACACTTTAATGGAAAGAGAGGATTTCAAAACTCATATAACCAAACTTCAAAACATTGTGCTGAGTCCCAGAAACTAGGAAAAAATGAAATATGTCCAGTCTGGTTGAAAAAGAAGTATTTACAATCATGAGTGATTCACCTTTTTCTCAAGAATCAAATCACAGGAGCTGTAAAGACTTGAATAAAGTGTTAAATAAATATTCTAAATAAATTTAGTAGCAATGAGATACTGATTTCCCCTAAGCAAGCAAGCGAGCAAGCAATAAGAGAAAGTATATCTGATTTCCCTGGGATCCTTAATAAGCTATCCAAGTTAAATTTGTTTATCATGTTATGAATCACTGCATTTCCAAAATTAATTAAAGCAATTACAGCTAATTAATATGCATAACAGGCTTATTTGACTGTAAAAACTTGATACACAGGTCCAACAAAAAAAAACCTCACCATAGTAAATAAAATTCCAAAGTCATTGATTGTATTTTCTCCAAGTCTGGAACATGTTTCAGTTTTGTATCAGGGACAAATACTTTCCTTGTTCCTTTCTCATAAGATATATTGAGAATTCAGAAATTCTTCTGCTTCACATTCCACCTATTTAGGGATCAAGTTCTAGGCCTTGCTTTAGGAAGCTATCTTCCTCCCCAACACTGAGACCATCTCCTTAAATATCTCAATGAAACTGACATATTCTCAGAAGAAAAAGTTTCTTATCCTACAGCATCTCCATATGAAAAAAGCAACTTTTTTAGAAGAGCCTCTGTCAATATTCTCTCTACCAGGTGGAGACTCCAGATCTCCATTCTCCAATTGCAATCTCTCAGATGCATCATTTTGAGGTCCTGTAGAGGTCCACATCAAGAAGGAAGTTTGTTACTTAAACATAGGATCAGGACCCCGGTTATTAGGAACAAAATGAAAATAAGTTAAATATTTTGACCAAACTTTCAATTAGCTTCGCAAAGCTTTGGATTTGTAGCAGTGAAGACATCCTTATATTGAGTTTGAACAGAAACATGAACACCTGACACAGAACAACAAACAAGCTGTTTGGAGGGGACTTCTGGTGACTATCTAGTGCAGCCTCCTGCTTTAAGTGGGACTGCTGCCAACACCCAACGAGGTCAGCGGTAGCTTTTCCTAGCCAAGTCATGAAAACCTCCAAGGATGGAGATTTCGCTGTATCTCAGTAACAGGTTCCAGCATCGTGCCAAACTCCTAGTAGAGAGCTTTAACTAATATCCAGTCTGAACTTGACAAGCTTTAATTTGCAGCTATTGCCTCATGCTACGCTATCTGACACTGCTGTTCAGATCTGTCATTTTTTAGCTCCCCATCAGCAGTTGTGCCTGCTATGAGACTGCTCCCTACTCTCCTCTTTGCCAGACTAAACCAGCCCAGCTCCCTCCCTCATTCTCTCCCTCGGTACTTTTATCCTGGCAGCTCTCTGCTGGATCCACTCCAGTTTCTCAGTAGCCATCCTGAAATGGGGAATCTCAAAACAGAGCACAATAATCCTGGGGTGGCCTCATCATCACTGCAAAGGTAGGGTTCATAATTCCTCTTGCTCTGATCCCCATGCTCCCCCTAATGCACACAAGCATAGAGTTCGCCTTATTCATGATAACAGTGCTGTCTCCTGTCTAATCAGGCATCCGCTGTTATACGGAGGTTCTTTTTGGCAAGTTTTTAGCCCATCAATTCCTTGCCTGTACCCATGAGTACGTTGTTTTTTTTTTTTTCCAACCCAAGCATGTTAATTGGACCCTATAACAGTCATCATCTGGACAAAAAAAGACACTGAACTGCCAGTGTCTTTATGATCCGTATAGAGTTAATGCAACAAGAGGATCAAGCATATCCATATAGAGTTAATGCAACAAGAGGATCAAGCATATTACATCTCTGATATGCTGATATCATACTTACACACACTGATTACATAATACTGCTATTCTAAAGATACAGAATTCCCTCCCAGAGCATGAACATTACGAGATAACATGAGACCCGGAACCCTGATCCTGCAGTCCTTATTTAGTTTTCAGACTACCAGTTGAGACATTATCATTAGCTGGCAGGGATAAAGTTTAAATGTATTCAGTCCAAGAAAGTAGAGAGGTGGAAGTCCCATAGATTCCAGATGAGCCTTTCCCCGATTCCCACCTTTTCCTTTAAAGCCTGCCCACATAGGTCCAGGCATACAGCCTACACAATTAGCAGCTTTCCAGTGTTGCTCTGAGAGAGTGTCCTGGTTAAATGTTTCCCATTTCCTGTCTGTCCTTGTCCTACAAGTCATTAAAGTGGAGAAAAACAGTTTTTTCAGAATCATGCTATCTCTGGAAGAAAGCAATTTCATATTCTTAGCAATAAAATATTTCAAATATTGACCTGTGTTTTTTTTCTGCCCATAAGGATAACGTAAAGTTTCTAAATCACATTCTGTGTGTGTGAACCCAAGCTTTCCAAATCAATGAAACCTGTCGATAGCTAGTAGTGTTGTTCCTTAATAAGCAGTAAAAGACCAGGATCAAAGGGCCTCTATTGATAAAAATCAGCTAAGACCTGTATAAGTGATCAAGCTGTTAAGAAAGCAGTAGGAGAACTGTTCCAAATTGCTATAATTTTTTAATTCATGTTATCAATTTCACTTTGGAAGAATGCAAATTTCCTTCAACTATTTTGGTTAAAAACAAAACCAAAATATTTTTGCGAAATTTTTTTTTAAATTTGTATTTTGTATAGGAAAGTAATCTACATTGCTTACCTTGCAAACAAAACAAAGTGGAAGTTTTAACATTTTCCAGTGAAAACAGCTTTTGCACTTTCTATCAGCACGAATGAGAAATGAATTAAGAATTTATAAAATTCTTCTTAAAATATTCAACAAGTTAGTGGATCAGGACCAGTAGACTAGAGAGGGGTCAACTTTTCTTTGGAATAATGGAATTATTGGAAGTTGGAGAAAAAATTTCTTGGAACCTGGAATATAGGTCAGTGCGGTGTTTGTTTTCCTGACACTAGAAGTCTCGCATACGACTAGACCAGAGAATAAAAGTATGCTGTAAAGAGCATTACAAAGACTTATGTAGCATTTCCATTTGGGAAAACATTTCATAGGTCTGGCAAGTACTTCTTTTTATCAAGGAGTTTTTAGGAAAATATCCATACTTGTTAGAAGTGCACTGTATTATTGATTGTTGAGCATTCCACTATTCAGAAAGGATTCCTCACTCCCGCCATAGAACCGAAATCTGGGTGCTGGAAAAAGCACATAGTATGTAACGCATCAAGCTAATAGGAACTCTGAAATTATCCCCAGTTGTAATAAAGGCCAGAAAAAGATATAACTACTCCCTTGAAATTATATTCTGTAACTTTTTTTCAGGAAGGCAATGCCAGGAAGTGCATGGCATTGGTCAAAGAAGGACCTGTCTCTAACAGAGCATAAAACGAGTAGCTCAAAACAAGCTCAAAAGCAGAGGAGTAGCTAATATGTGGGCATGGAAATACACCCTAAAATCTGAGGTCATTTCTGAGGCTTTGCTCCTGGCCTGGATAGACAAAGCTGGCGTGAATGGCAGGGTTCATAACTTCCACAGGACTCAATTTGATATATCAGTGTATCCTGGAGGAAGGCATACTGCCCACCATGTCCTGCCCAAGGGCAAAACACAAAATTGCACAGACCCCTTGCTCTAACTCATCAACATCTGGTATGCTGGTGCAGATATTTTATATATCAATGAACAGTAAATTCATCAGGAGCCAATTTTGACTGCAGAAGAGAGTTCTACAGAATCATAAAACTGAGTTTCAGAGTATTTTACTTTCTTCCAACAATTAACTGGTTAATGAATAGAGACACTTGAACTGAAAACAAAAATTAGCATTTGTCAAGACATAAACAAATAACTAAAGCAAAACATTTCATTTTAAATTAATGACGGCACCGTCCTGGGTGGTAGTCAGAAGCAGTGGAAAGCTGGCTTTCCAGTAAATAAAAAGCTCAGGAAGGAATTTAATGAAAAAAAGGGCCTAAATGAATATTACCCCATCAGAACAGATGAAGATTTGAAGACTAATGCTCATAGCAAGTGATGCCAGAGCATTCCAGCTGTATGCAGAGAGAACAGATTGTTGCAAGGCAAATTAATGCCATAGAGAGTCGAGTTGCTAGTATTGAAAAATGATGAGTCATTAAGGAATTTCAGGTTAAAATAAAAGACACGAAAGTATGAGTGATAGCAGGAAAAAAAACAAGCAACTTAGAGGGCTCTTCTAATGAAGGAGAAAATTAAAAAATGCAGGTGAACAATATTTGAATCACAGTGACTATATTTTAGTGCATAAGAAAAATGGGAGAGAACACATCACAAATCCAGTAGAAGATGAAGATAATTACAGCAACTGAGTGTGAAAAGCCCCATTGTGTTACATGAGCATAAGGAGAAGCAGAAACCTCAAGAGCCATATGTACAAACATTAATTTTCTAATCTCATTCATGTCACATGATGGTTGCGAATCCCAGTCTCAAATTAATCACTACACTTCAAACTCAGGTACTACAGCTGTCTATAAATAATAGTCCTCCAAATTCCATTAATTGTGGACTTCACATGGTGGTAAAGTCCAAACTGGACAGAAGATAGTGTATTCCATGACAAATGCCCAAAAAACACATTACAAAAATAATTTAAAATTCATGTGTTTATCTGCTGGAAAACAGAGAAGTGTTCAGTTTAAGTAATCTAAAACCAAACTTAGTTTTCAGTTTTTCATCAAAAACACGGACTATTTCAGAAGAAAGGGGAATTCCACGGAACCTTCTGTTTAGTTAAAGAGGCTGTTTTCAGTGAAAACAATTCTCATATGGAAAGACTTATTCATATGCAAAGAATACCCGTAGAAATATTTACACATGGTTTTGAAAAGACAAGGATAAGTAAGCAAAAGAGATTAAAAAGACCTCTAATACCAAATATTGTCATCCTGTATAGGTGCCTAAATATTTTTGACTAGTAGCTTCTTAACCTTTTTTTGATAAGCTAAGCAGCTCGAGCTCATGGGATCCTTCATGGTTACACAAGCAAGAAATAATTCTTACAGCTTCTCTATTTAATCTTTTCCATGTTTTTCTGTAAGCTTTCAAGTGTAGAGGCACAAGGGCCAGTTGCGTGCAGTCAGGAGCAGGTTGCCTGTTCAGTATCAAAGCTCACATCCACTGCAGTACAAGGACTGACGCTAACCAACCTCCAAGGTGAAAATACTTAATCTCAATTAACAGAACTCCCACTTCTCCAAGTTCATAACAGCATTTATCTTTGCCAATGTGTAAGTTTTTGTTACTGCTTGATAGTTTTTTAAGATTTCTTCCTTTTCTGATGGTCTAGACCTTAGAATTAGGAAACCTACAACAGCAAGAGTTTATTTCATGTTCTTGCCCTCTCAAATAGTCCTGGTTGAGGATTTAAAAAAAAGAAAAAAAGGAAAAAAGACCGCTCAGCTTCTGACTGATGAAAACAGAAACAGCACCGGAGGAACAGCCTGCAAAGCTGGTCAGACCCTGGGAAACGAGACCCTTTTCAAAATGAGGTACCGTCAGTCTGCTGGTTGCGCTGAGATAGCATAGGAGAGAATAAAAAGCAGAAGAGATGCTGTCTTCTGGCTGTGAGTTCAAAAACCTAGCTCTAAGGGAGAAAAAGCCCTGCTGTATATGTTTCTCAAAAATGGGGTGGAGGAAAGCAGCGTAAAAACTGATGAGTGGAAAAGCAGCAAAAAAGGTTAAGAAAAGAAAGCAGTATTTCCCCCCGTGGCAAATCTGTCTCTCACACTTGTCTGACTTTACTTTATTCTACCATATCGAAAGGGGCACGCGTGAATACCTGTTTTTTAGTGTCCATCTGAGTAAATGTAACAACTAGCAAAGCTGCACAGAAACTCAAAGGGAAATGCATTACCTTTTTTCCACATACTGCAGAAAATATTAGAATATGAGTTTGACAGACTGAAACCCCAGGGTTAGAACAAAGAGGGTATTTCCGTGAAACGTCAGGAGATTCTCCAGAGGCCTGCACGACCATAAAGAATTCTGATTGCATTAAAGTACAGTCGGGAGCTCTGCTCGTAGCTGTCGTTTGGATTTGAAACCTCCCATGTGATCACAAGGCTCTATTCAAATATGTGTATACATATTTACTTCACAATCTAAGTCCAAAGATACTCAGACTAACTCCCAAAGTAGCTCTGCAGCACACAAATTAATGAGCACACTCTGATGTTTAGAAAAACAACCACAACAGACTGGAGCTTTTGCTATTATGCACAGGAGCAGATCCAGGCATCACTAAACGATTAGTGTGAAAGAAGACGGAAAGTATACATTTAGAGAACACGGAAGAAAAATGCGTCTGTTGAGAAGCAAACTGGGATTCAACTCCTGAAAAGTTATTCTCAGTTGAAAATACACATCTTGTGAGCTCCAGAACTGCCAAGTAAATGTGATTTACTCAAACATGCAGATTTTCCTCTAGTGTATCAGTAAGACTCTCTTTTAGAAATTTCTGTGGTGACAACTGGACTTTACACCTGATTAAAATTGGGGTGATGCATTTGGGTTACTGGCTTACAGATTTTTTAAAAAGAGAGAAAGAAATAGTTGTTCCAGACAAACCCCTGTAGACCAGTGTCCAGCACTAACAAATGCGTGCAGACATCACCCCATCCTTTTGCTCCTGAAGATAATGCCCACCCTGGGTGTGAGTGGAAAACACTGGCAAAGAAGCAGAGGCAACCTGCAGAGCAGGCTGGCATACCCTGTGCTATCTGTATAACCTGTAAATAAACAGGGAACATTTTAGTCTCAGATTTGTCAGTCTGGTCCATTGCAGGAGTGGTGTATTTATTTAAAATTTAAAAGTACAGCATCCAAAGCAGCATTATTGCTACCTTGAAATAAAATGTCAATGGAGAATAAACACAAAAATAATTTCCATAAGAGCATTATGAGGAAAAAAATACAATAGGGGTTTTCTTCTTTAGAAATACTTTATCACCTTTAAATTCTTATCAACATACTGAAAAACGCAGATTATAAAAGGGGACAATAGTTTATTTAAAAAAAAAAGAATATGAAGCCCCCCATTTCAGTCATCTATTCATTTCTCATCTCATAGCTCTCACAGGTGATTTGTTCAGATAGTTTAACCCTATATATAAAGCAATAGGCATCCATTAACATTTTAACATGATTGCTTTATGTATAAAGCAACAAGCATCAGTTCTTTAATGAATTTTTAAACTTACCTAAACCTAGTTACAATTCACAACAAAGAGCTTCAGAGAGTATCACTCATTCCATATAGTTCTTCATAATATATTTTTTCCTCCTCGCTATTCCCTTTTTTATACAACATATTACACAGCTGAACTTGATCAGTATCTTAGTTTAAATTATTCCTGCTCTGTCAAATGGCCTTCATTTAGTAGATTGTCATCCCACGTTTGTTTGTGATGCTTTTTCTGACACACCTCCCCCCCACCCCCCTGCCCCCCGGTCTTGTTACTCAGTGAAGATAAACATCCTTTAATACCTCTCTATCTTTTTATGACCTAGGGTTATTATTAGGGTTGTTTTTTAAATTTCTTTTTTACTATTATTGCAAAATGGCAGAAGCATTCAGGGCCTTATCCAACAATCAGTTGCTGCTATGCATATGAACGCAGGTCAAGGTGAATGATTCATTGCAGGCTGCAGCAGAGCAGCAGATACTCTACTCAGAAAGAAATTAGCCAGCTGAGCTGGTCAGCAGATCTGCTCCTCTCTCCTGAGCCTCCCCCAGCTATTTGCTACCCCCCAGAACGGAAAGCAGAAAGGATTAAGGACACCTGGCCTGTATCAGCAACAGTGCGGTGAGTAGGACTAGGGAACTGACCGTCCCCCTGTACTCGGCGCTGGTGAGGCCCCACCTCAAGTACTGTGTCCAGTTTTGGGCCCCTCACCACAAAAAAGACATTGAGGTGCTGGAGCGGGTCCAGAGAAGGGCAATGAAACCAGTGAGGGGTCTGGAGAACACGTCTTATGAGGAGCGGCTGGGAGAGCTGGGGTTGTTTAGCCTGAAGAAAAAGGAGGCTGAGGGGAGACCTTGTCGCTCTCTACAACTACTTGAAAGGAGGGTGTAGCCAGGTGGGGGCCGGTCTCTTCTCCCAGATAACAGGAGATAGAACAAGAGGAAACAGCCTCAAGTTGCGCCAGGGGAGGTTTAGATTGGATATTAGGAAAAATTTTTACACTGAAAGGGTTATCAAACATTGGAACAGGCTGCCCAGGGAAGTGGTTGAGGCACCATCCCTGGAGGTTTTTAAAAGATGGGTAGACGTAGTGCTTAGAGATATGGTTTAGATTAGTGATGGTTTTTGTCCAAGTTAGGTTGATGGTTGGACTAGATGATCTGAAAGGTCCCTTCCAACCTATGCAGTTCTATGATTCTACACAGGTGGCCTTGGTCACAACCACCCTGCAAGGGAGTATCCCTTTGCATGACAGCATGTCTAGTCCCAGCCAGCAGCAGGTTGACCCAGCTGGTGCAACATAGCAATATCTACACTGCAGCCTTCAGATAAAACCTGCCAGCTGCCTACTTCTTATTACCCAGCGCGAGGTTTGAGGGGAGGCTTGCCCATGGGACAGCAGAGAGCCTTCTGATTCAGCCTATGCATGAAGAACTGCTCCTCCCCTGAAGTGCTCAGCTTGGCCACCCCATGTTCCCACTGCCCTGGTAGCCTGTGCTCATCAAAAAAGATAGTGGATGATCATTCCTGCAAGAAGGGCAGGCAAGATATATGGGCAGCAAACAGAGATGCACAGAGTCTAGATTTGGGAGCACTTCTGGGCCTCAGGGCACAACTGGAACACATTAACTAATGAATACTATTGATATAACCTCTGAAGTCCCTGCTGATTTGTGTTATTTATTTATGCTAATTTGTATTTTAATTTTTGTTGTCCTTAGAGAAGAAATGCTGATTTTCTTTGTTACTTTTGCCTTTATTAAGTTTAAATCCTGGTAGGCCATCATTCTTTTCCTAGTCGCACAGTATATTAAAGTATATAGGATTTGCAAAGAAAGTTGTCCAGATAAAGGGTAAGGCCTTATTTTCCCTCAGGAGCTTTCCAAAGATCAATATTTAATTTATCATAACCATGAAAAAAGCAGACTGGAGAAAGCAGCAGATAACAACAGAAAGTGAAGGTGAAGAGGAGGGAGCCCTTCCTGCTGCCTTGAAACTCCCCAAAAGAGAGAAGGAAAAGCAAAGCCATTCTGGCATTGAGCAGAGCACAGGAGGCAGATCTCCGAGCTACAAAAGCTGCAGAATGCAAAGGGCTCCGAGCTTAAACACCATTGAAAGGCGAGATTCTGCTCACAGGGGACACTGCTCATCCGTAAAGGCTTTAAATACAAAATCTTGCTGAGAGGCCCTGGACTGAGCAGCCAGGCTGTACTGTCAAGAGTTCTCACAGCCAGAGACATGTTGTCTGTCCCTCCAAGCAATGAAACACCCATGGGATCATGCTCTAGACACAGCTTAAAACTCAGATTCTTCATTTTTACCTCTTTAGGCAGGAGGCGATGCGCTTGAAATTTATCTGTGTACATTTTTTAGACATTTTATCAAAATAAATGAAAATAAAGATGTGTTGCAGAATATATTCTCTGATCTTCAACGTCACTGCAAACAGAAGTGATATGGGAAGTAGTCTGGGTCAGGCTATTCCTGGAGTCAAACCTTATTTCTGCCCAACATACTGATTTCCTTTCATTTCACAAACGTTCCTTCAGAACAGAATTGGATTTTGACTTGCTGTAAATGATTGCATACAACAGCACATATAGGTATCTCCTATTAATATCCCACGGATCCATTATGCAGTAATAAGTATGCCCAGGTCAGGACTTGACATCAAGAGCCGTTTCTGGAAAATACTTTCCCTTCCTTTATATCTCCATGTTGTTTCTCCTTGTTAAGAGAACTTACGTGAGCACTGGAGTTTTAGGAGATACCTGTCATGCTGTTAAGAGGATAAAAGTTTATAGTACTCATGGATGAGAAGCTTTACTTCTGCACAAATCTCCTGTTTTTCTCTCTGCTCACCCTGTCATTTCATTTAATGTTTCATTTGTAAGTAAACACAAAATTAATATTTAAGAAAAAAGAACACAACAACAAAACAAGCAATTTGATACAAATCCAGCTGAAACATTTTCACAAAAACTATAGCATGGATTTACAAATTAATAAATAAGGAGCTGGCAACCAGGAATAATCAAATAATTCTCGTTTCATTCCACCTTCAAGTCCTCCTACAGTAAGATCCTTGGAGGAACAGCTGACTGCCTAGAGGGGCAAAACAACTATTTCTCCTCTTGAGCTTTCTTTATTACCAGGTGGTTTGTTCAATATTAACTCTTTATTGTCTAAGAACACTGGAAAAAGCAGATTCTGCGGGACCAAATAAGCTATTTCAATCCTCTTTCTGTTACACTGGGAGATGTGGGGAGAGAAAGAATGGAGGATTTGCCCCACTAAGATTCATATGCACAACATAGGAAAAAAAAAGGACATAATTTTCCACTGCTAGGAATCTATCTCCAAGACACCAAGGAAGAGGGTAAGACTACACATTTCATTAACGTAGTCTTGCATTCTTCATCACACTCCATTAAAAGACAAGGAATTAGCAGCTTCATAGCAAAATCAGCAGGCTATGGCCATCCGTTATTAGAGCCAGAAGGAACTTTTTCTTGAATATAAATTTTCATGATCATTAAAGGATCACTTTGTTAAAAACAAGACAAAAATGGTTGGTCTTGAATTCTAGCAATGGCAGCCATCTCACTATTTCAAAGCAAAACTTTCAAAAGTATTTCTCTTTATAAGAAGATGAAGTTTTCTAAGGGACAACTGGGGGAGAGCTATGCCAAAAAGTTGTCTGAATTGATTTTAGGAAGGGGGTGGGGAGAGGGAGAACAGGAAAGGAACAGCTTAATGTTTCTAACCTTTTGGTAAGTATATAGTAGAAAGGGCTCACTGGGTGAGTCACTGTGTGGGTGATTGGCAGAGTGCTGCTGAGTGGAAGAACAGCGGGGGCGGGGGGAGATTACGCGAACTCATTGATGACTACTTACAAAAGAGGAATTACTACACAGCAACCACTCTCTTAGTGGTACTACTGTCTTTCTAGAAAGTTGCACAAAGGTCAGCTCTACACTACAAGCTTTTACTCCTTAAATTTGTCTGCCACTGGGGTACAATGGGCAAATGTCACACAGAAGTTTGATTGCTATTGGTAAATTTCTGAGTTAATGCAAGTCAAAACATAAACTCTCTCACATCATACCCCTTTTTCCCAGTTTCTTATATTCTGTAGAAATGTTTTAGCAAAATGTAGCCACTGTCCATATTACAGCCACCTTTCTAGTGACAATTTTGAAATACATTGCTTTCCAGTGATGAAAAGCCTTGTTCACTCTTCTTTTAAAACTCCAGTGCATTTTGGAAATAATTCCCTTTTTGCAAACTGTTGTTCGCCATTAAGGCTTCCATAATAATTTTTTACCCCTGTAGACTAGAAAATCCAGAACTCTTTTTTGGCCAAAATCCCAGTAAATTAACATATGTCAATTTGCTTGTTCTTTTCATCCTTCCCCTTAAATCCCAGACGACTGTTTGGCAGTCACTTCTTATGGAGAGTTAAAGATATTTTCCAAGTTATCGGCCTTAGTAAAGGTTAGCAAAAGTGGGAATAATAGCACTCCACTATGTAGCTGTAAGAAGATGTTCCTTAGTGTATATTACAAAAAGCATGTAATTAATTCCAAAGATACGGGATTATTAGAACATAAACCACAGATCTTTTCTTATTTTATGGATACAAACCACGTTCTAATTATTTTCAGGGTAAAACAGAGACTGCAGGATTTATCTCCATATACTCCAAGCTCAAAGCAAAATACAGACCTAAAGATACTAACATAATTTCTAAAACCATGAAAGTCTCTTCCTTCTTGCCACACTTTTTTCTTGGTGAATTTATTTATTGCTCATAGAAGAAGAGAACCATAAAACTAACAGAAAATTAAATATGCCACTAACTGTAGACACTCAGGCAAAATTGATTCGTAACATTTAAACAAAGTAGCAACTTGTGGCAACCACATATATTTCTGGAAAATTGGCTATCCAGCACTAGTCCTCTAGTTCTGACTGCTCACCAGCACTACTCCTCTAGTTCTGACTGCTCAACTGTTTCCTTGGAGTTTGCACCTTCCTGTGATGGGAGGAGGTCACAAGCACTATGCCAAAGGCTGCCCAGGAAGGCTGGCCAAATGAAATGATGGCTCCTTCCTGTGTGCTGATGGAAGTTAAGGGAAGCTGAAGCAGTTCTCACAGAGAGATGCCAAAAATTATCTGGGTGAAAATCTTGGTGAATGTAATTTGAAATTTTGAGCTCTAGAAAAATTCTGACTGAAGATCCAACAAATATTGAAACAAAGTTTCTAGAAAACCAGAACAGCATCTGCAGAAAGCCAGTGAAAGAAACAGGATAAATATCATTTCAGAGTCTGTGGGATATGCAAAGCAGTTCTTAGTGCCAAAATCTCCAAGCTGCTCTGAATCTGCCATTGAAAGTGCCTGCCCAGTTCTCCCCAAACTCCACCACCTTGAACCACACAGTCTTAAATCCCTCCACGTTTCCCCTAGTATCTTTGGTCTTCCTGGAAGCACTTTGAAATCCTCCTCAATGCAGTTTCGAGGAGCTGTACTAGGACGCGCAGGCAAATGACTCAGACAGCAGTACAAATGGTACAAGTCTACAATGAGTGAATGCAGTACAAACCTTGTGGGAAAAAAAGGCCATGTTTCATGTTAAAGAGAAATGTTCTCCCATGCACATATCTGTCAAAGGCAATGAATAAGGAATGGAGAGCTGGGCCCTGAATTATATCATTAGCATTGTTCAACGATAAAGGTAATTTAATTCTTAAACAGTTAGGCTTAATCCCACAATTCAATCCACTAAAAAACTAGTATCGTTAATATGAAAGCTTCATTTCCAGTTAATAGACTCTTATTTTTCAATTAAGTTGTACCATGTCATGTAAATATATGGGCTTCCTACCTTCCTCATGTCCTTATGTTTATAACTCTATAAATGCCAGAAAGTAAGTCGGAAAATCTTATTTCCATAACTGTTTAATTTGTAGATTTCAAAGCACTATCCACTGACTCAAAAGCTTTATTATTCCTATTTTACCTATGAACAAGCTTAAACACTGAGAGTTCAAACGATCTGGCTCAAAATCACAAACTAAATTGATAGCAGAGTCAGATTTCCTGATCCTTAGTTGACCAGGTTGTACCTCTTTTGAAAATAAGGCATTTAATAATATAAAAATCATATTTATTAGCTATTACATACAAAATGTGAATGTCTGCTGTTCCAGGTGGCAGCCTCACTAATCTGCTCAAACACAGCTCAGGAAATAAAAATGCTTGCCAATGCTCCGTATTCCATTACTTTGGTAACAAAAGCATAAAAATAAAGGCTTTTCTTCAATTAGAGAGACACCATCATAGCCATATTTTATAGAAGGCTAAGGTTGCAATACGTTGCATCCTCACCGAGTAGCGTGGAAATGGGGGTCCACGAAGGACTGCTGGGTGTTTGCTGGTAACTTTTAAGGGAAAATAATTGACAAACCCAGGCATGTATCTGTTACGCTGGCGCCTGAATTGCCGATAGAAAAATGTTAGGAGTCTGAAAAATGAAGAAAATATTTTACCCAAGAAAAAATAAATACAACCCTCAAAAAAGTAGAGATGTTCCAGATTTGTTTATAACTTGTCTGAAAGAGGAAAAACATGTAAAAGCCTTGGAAAAGTTACAGAGGGCCTGGTCCAATACATACAAACACTACATGCAGAAGTTGGTGTCCATGATACCGTGCCACATGAAGTTTTTCTTCTTCTCTATGAAGAAGACCTGACTCTCAGGCTAGACACATTTAAGCCACAGCACACTATTCCACAGCCTAGACTGGGCTGTGGGAGGGAATTGTCCTTTCTTTATTGTAGTTTATCCTGATGAGGGGAGGAGGTCTGATGATGGAGTTGGCAGAAGAGAAAGCCCAGTACCATCTGTGAGCAGCCTGTGTAAAACATGCGAGTGCTACAACTAGCAGCAGCGCGGGAGGGAGATGAGTTTCAGAGGCTAAGGCAAGGTTTCATAGCATCTGTCTCATTGCCGACCTATTCAGATGGGATCCAGTGCTAGAGTTACATACACTACCCTCAGGATTTCCCCAAAGTTTTGTGCCTCAGGACATCTTTCCCCTCTTTACCTCTGGCTTGTCAGGACTTTCCTCCAACTTGCTCAGCCGGTGAAGGGGTTTGTGCCTCTCTGGTCCTGTGTGGGGATGAGGGCTACTCTGCACTACCCCAAGGGAAGGCAATACCTTGTCCTTCCTTCCCCTGCTAGAGTGGCAGCGGCAGCAGCAGCTTGGATTTACCCTGGGCATGAGTCATCCTTTGGAAACATAAGATTGCTCCTTATCAAAGGCCTTTGATGGTAGCCCTGGTACCTTTACCTGGTCTCTAAAATGTGTCCTTGCAAACATGTCCTCAGAAGACAGGGATCAAATGATCTAGTTTGATAAGGGTCCAGGCACTAAACAGGTTAGAGACTCACCTGACAGTCTGCCCAGGTCACCGTACAGAAAAGGAGCAACAGACCCAGCTGGCCCATGGAGGTGCTGACCCTCCTACCAGAGAAGTTTCTCATTTGCTAGAATATGAAAACGCAGTCTCAGCTGGGCTCTTCACACCAACAGTCAGGTCAGATCCCTGGCACGTGGGCCAAACTACCCCTGTGGGCAGGTTGCCCGCCTTATCTTGTCCAAGCTCTATGAAAGAGGAGCCATGTATCTCTAATCACATCTTTCATCTATGTTGCCAATTGAGTTTATTTTAAAAAACAACAAAGCTTTGGGTCTCATATGCCTAAAAGTGCGTAGACAAACAGAAGGAGGGGAAAATGTATTGGGAGAAAAAAGAAAGAGGTAAAACACAGAAAGATGAAAGACAGAAGAAACATCCCATTAGAAAGTGCCAAAACATTGTTTTCATTTTTTTTACAATTCAATTACCAAGTATTTGGAAAATTATTCGGAAAGAAAGAAAATGAAAATTTTCAAAAGAAAAGGACATTCATTTCCAGTAAGTTTAGCAAATTTCAAACAGGTCTAAAAATAATGATAAATTTAACTTTCTAAGATGACTCAAGAAAAGAGAAAGTAACCTTAGGGTAATTTAAATCATACCTTAATAAGGTCACAGCATCAAACGTGGTACATATGCTGACAACCTCTTACTTCTTTCTAATAAACTGTCATTATTAAAATAAGCAATATTTAATTTTAGCTACAGGATATAAAATTTCTCTCATATGTGTTTGTCACTACAACAAAGAGTTTAAAGATGTCACTTGAGCATTTAAAGTTGTTCCCATTGTCTCTTAGAGGTTTTTGTTCAATATCAATGTATCACTCAATTGTGTGTTTACAGTGTCCTCAATTTGAAGAGAGAGCACACAGTAAAAATATAGACTAAGAGCATTCAGATCATTACTCACACATCAAACCAATACAATCCATTCTGTGGGATGCTACTGTCAAAATTGAATCACATAAGTAATTTATTTTAACCACTCTTTCCAAGACTGGGAAAGGAAAATTACAGCTTAGTAAACAAGTGATTCCTAAGAGAAAACTAAAGAAGGAGAAAAACCTGTTATCAATCACAGGATGACTATAAGCCAGTGATTGGATTTACCATGGAAAAGACAAATATGATCCTTGATGTAACTAGAAAGGTATTTCCATCTGAAAGAGAGAAAGATTAGCCAGCATCCTGAGACAACAGGCATACCGAATGTAATTTGCACTGTTTGCATTCAAGAAAAAAAAGGGAATTTACACTGGAGCAGTAGCAGAGGAAGGCAACCAGAATTTCAGAAAAATGACAAGTCTGTCTTCCAAGAGGAGACTGCAAATGCTCAATTTCGTCACATGGGAACTCAGGTGAAATATTATGAAATTACCAGATAAAAGATAATAGATAGAATTACCAGTCAGGTGCATAAATGGGTGGCAAATTGCATTTAGGAAGTAACTATCAGTGACTGACTTTCATGACAGTGGATTACATCAAGGGAATTCTGGTTTGCTGTGGACTCAAGGCTTGTCAGATTTACATCAATGATTTGGAGAGGAAGAGCAAGATGTGCTCATTTAATCTGCAAATTCAGCAAGTTAGAGGGGCAGCAAGCATATTGCAGAAGACGAAGAAAATTCAAAACGATCTTGAAAATGGAAGAATTGGTCTGGGATAAGAGGACTGTAATTCAATAAGGGAAATACAAAGCTCTACACATAGTTAGGGGTTATCAGCTGTTCAAGCACCATATAGGGAATAGCTGGCATTGATACTGCAGTAAGAAACTAAGACATCATTGTCAATCACAAGCTAAACATAGAATAAAATTTGTTTTAAAAGTCCATATGGGAATGTAGCAGGAGTATTGTCTGTGAAATGAAGCAGTTCTCCTTTATCAGTAAGGCCTCAGCTAGCATACAGTTAATATAATTCAGGAAGGATTCAGGAAAGGAGTCTGAAAGACACTGAAGAGAATTTTTAGACACCTGGAAAAAATATCCTATAAGGAATAGTTGAAGAATTCAGGTTATTTAGTTTAAAGAAGGGACTATTTAGGAGAGATATGATAATATTCCTCAATATTTGAAATGCAGCTTTACTCAAAAAAGGATAAATATTTTTCCACATTCGTTAAAGGCGGAAAAAGAAGTAGGGAATTTAAGAAGCAAAAATGGAGATTTAGCATAGATATTGAGAAAAAGGCCTAGCAGTAGATTAATGAATCATGGAGACAGTCAGCCAAAGGGAGTTTATGGTCACTGATTCTCTGTTACTGGACCATGAATTTGGGAACCATCTGTCAAGAACAATGTAGATAATATTCCCACCTCCGGGGAAGGGGATGAACTCCCAGTCCTTCCCCGCTGCATTCACCCAGTCCTCTCAGCAGACTGCAGCTCTACACCCTTCAGCATTGACTCATCACTGACCAAAGTCAGTCACTGTGGAGCAGAAACACGGGGGTTTGGGAAAGGTTTGTATTAATTCTGCAAATTGCTGACAGGTAGAGAGGAAAGATTTCCTTTGGACTCTTGAACACCATCCTTGTTATATTTGGCTTTTCCCTCATCTTCTGACATCTCAACCTCTGCCAGAGTGCTGGACTAAACAGCCCTTCTTGAGAACTCAGAGCCCAGGAGCACTGCTTCCCTAAGCATTAGCACTTGCTGCCCCCTCCATTTCTGTGCCACTGATTTCCTGGGTGACAACCCTGCCACTTCCAACTGTGAGAGCACATGAACCCAACTGTCAGGAGCTCTTCTGCAAGCACTGACAGGGTGCAGCGACGCAGGAGACACTCTTCCAAAGCAGCGTCCTGGCTGGCACTCCAGAAACACCTCTGAAGTTACAGTGCCTGAGTGTACCATAATTAGCTTTCCTGTTTCAAGGCTTTCATTGTGGCTGTGGGGACAAACTCCGATTCAGCCAGCAATAGTTTTCTTGGTTTTTCTCCAGTTCTCGCTGTGATGGCTGGTTTAGCAGATCAGTGTCTTTTGATCTCTTTCTCTGGCAAAACAGTCCTGTCATCACTCTGGGGGAACAGAATCCTCTCCTACAGCGATAAACCTGGCTATTAGAAGGGATTTGAACAAGCATTTTGGTTTTCCTGTCCTCCTGCTAGAAACTCCCTTTCAATCTATCTCATTTGAACATAACCCTTTATAAAAACACCCACGCAGTGGCATGCTTCACAGTCATCCAAGCAATATTGATGTTTCCCAATTCTCTGCACACCCATTTTCTGATGTGATTGTGCCAACTACCGTGGAGCCAAAGGCAGTTAACAGCAAGGATCAGAAGCAGCAAATTAGAAGCATTTTCCAGCTTCTTGCAATGAATATTTTATTTCTTCAACATCTTTGGTTTCAACATGCAGGGACAAATCCCCAGCTGGGAAAAACAGTGGAAGTGTATTGTCCTCAGAGGAACAATAGTGATTTATATCAACTGAGGACCAGGCAGAATTTGACAGGACACTTTAAAAGAAGAAAGAGACAAATTCTAGTACATCTGCACTAAACGTAGGCAGTTTAACACGGGCTAGTTACAACAGTACCAGAGACTTCTTTAGCTTCCAATCCAGTCAACTGCTGTCCAGCCTGGATGGGCCATCTCCTGTCAGAGTCTGTGCTGGGAGAGCAGATCAGGTGGGATGAAATTTGTCCTCAGCACATGGGTTAGCACTGCCCAAGGACAGAAGAAACTCGAAACACATGAAGGCATCCTACAGGTCCCACCCTTTCTTTCCCAGGCATCTGTCAACAAATGTAATTGCAGCTCTGCTAGCAAGCATAGACGCAGCAGTGCCTCATACCCACTTTTACACCCTCTATTCTTTCAGCCACAAGTGCTGAAAGAGCTTCTTTGAGATGCTCCACTATGTCTCTCTGTCCAACACCCAAAAAATTTCTCCAGGAGACCCATAATGCATAGGAGATGTAGACAGAGACTTGGTTTAGAAGACAGGTTACCTACCATGAAACAATTAAATGATCTGCAAATCTCTGATTATCTCCAGATCATCATAAAGGCTGATACACCATTTAGGTCTTTTTCCTATGACTTCAGGATTCTGATTATTTTATGGTTTATAATTATTTGCAAAAGTATCTCATCTACAAATTGAGCACTCACGACGTTACAATTTTGTGGCTAATGGCATCCACCTTCCAGAGCAAACAAGATTACATTGATAAACCCTATATATCCTAAAGGTGGACTCTTTGTCACTGTTGGACCTACCTTGAACTACATTTACAAACCAGATTGTCATGCCAATCACTGCTAAGAAAATTTTCTCCTGAATGTGAACTTTCTACCTATCCGGGTGGATTATTTTTTGTCTGAAGGACAATACAGTCTTAGAGTAGCACCGAGTTGCTAGCAAATATTATAGCAGTTCACAGCCTTCTAGCAGAACTCCCAGTGTTTGAAATCCCTGATAGTAGCCTGGGGAAACACTTGCATGGCTAATATCTGAATATTTTTTGTCAGATAACTAAGTGCTTCAGAATGAACTCATCCAAACATCCCTGAAACATTAACAGCAGTGTAATCATGCTACTACAATTTATCAATCTGCTTAACTGGTGTGAAAATGAACTGAACTTGGCTGACATATATCACCCAAAAGAAATTCGTAGAAATAGGAAATGGGAGGTACGGCCACGGGAGATGCTTTTAGCTGCAGTGAATGAGAACAAAGCCTGTTGACATATGTAGATGGAAGCCTCAGTAAGAATTCAAGACTTATTGTACAGTTTGAGAGAGAAGAAAATAATGAATTAATGGAAAAGGCATTGTAGGATGTCCAAAAGAACATGAAGCAAAGCGGAGTAATTAGGCTGTCTAAGTGTCTATTTAGTTACAGATGTAAGATTAACAACTAAAACTGCATCTTTAACTGCATGTATCATGTTTAACTGCATGTAATGCATAAAGAAGGCTTTTATTCTGCAGGCTGATGGGGAGCTACAGCTTTTGCATCAAAAGTGTAAATTTTAGCTTGTCACCAAAAGATCCACCCTCTAATAAGATATTTAATCCTTTGGCAGTAAAAAAACATTAACAAACAGTAGTCTTCCCCATTTGTCTGCCTCCTAGAGAAGACAAAGTAACCACATCAGCTTAAGCAAAAACTTTTTTTCTTGGAGTGAGGATAGACACAAAGACCACTGCTCCCTTAGTCTTTTGCTTTGGATGAATGGTGGGACAGTGCTTTCCATTGCTGCCATCCCTGTAGGCCTGCAGCATCTAGCTGGGGTTCAGGAAGAAAGGGTGGATATGACTACCTAATGGGTGCTGTAACAAGGGACAGTGTTGTGCAGTTAACAAGAAAGCTGGGCCATGGCTGAGGAACCTGAGGCAAGATGTTCAGTTAAAGGCAAGAACTGCTGTTCAGGTTTGACACAGTCTTGACAAATTGCTTCGCTCGGTGGAAAACACAGAAATAATTGATTTGGAACGTGTAAAAGCAAGAAGCACCATGCAGTCAGGCAGTGATTGATACAATGCTCTGCAATGCTCTTGCATTTAGGTCTAGACACCTGCGACCATTAGCCTTTGCTTAGTGATAGTTGTCCTTGTAGTAACTCAAGCTAGAGGAAAAGGATTGGTCAAAAAGGCAGATCTATTAGTGTAACAAATAACCTCCCCTGCAACATGTCTTCTCATTTCTGAGTCAAACTCCATTTGGTAATACTTGTGAGTTTTAAATTTTTGAGACCAAAAAGCTGTATTCCTAGGCTTTTTCTTAGGCTTGCTGCACCTTACTCATTCGAGCAATTCCTCCTGCCTCTCCTGTCCTTCATTCTGACTTTCTCACCTGCAGCCCCTGACCCTGGAGCAAAGTTCACTCTCTCCCCTTGTGCACAAATGGGCTCTTGATGGAGGCAGCTTTCTTTCTACTGAAGGCATGGAGTTAGCTTGTGGGTTTTAAAGGCAAAATAGGACAAAACATTTTTACCTTGAAGCTGTGAGACAGCCTTCTGCTATCTAATAATCAATTGTGCCCAGTCAGAGAATGTTAGCTTGCTTTACGATAATTTCATTCCCTGGATAAGAACCGCCCAGCAAGCTATCCTGAAAGTCACCTAGCAGCAACTAATATCTTCTTATTAGACTTATTATGTATTAGTCATCAGCTTTAGCACTTTGCCACATACCTGTTTGTTGCATATGCATTTCATGTCTTTTTGCTTTCTTTTCCTGTAGTCAAAGTATAGTCCTCAATTTCATTGAAGAGGTTGCACTCAGGAAAACAATCATTTATCTCTTTTCTTTCACCTTGCAATAGTGGTATTCAAATTGCAGCTGGGAAAAAGCAATATACAAAAATAGTTGTTACTGAAAAAGATAGTGTGATTACTGAGGGGTAATAAGTTCTGCCAGTGCACTCAGCTCACTCTAATATTAACTAGGTAATGCATTGTTTTTGAAGAACAAAATACCCAAAAAGGGTAGAGAGAGGTTTAGCAGCTCATTAGATTTCAGGTGGTATTTTACAAGGCTGAATTCTCAGTGTAAAACAGTGAACTGCCACAAAATCATTAGAACTATGCTGCTTTACATCAGGTAAAGACTGTTTTGCCCACATACAGAAAGATGTATTTTTTTTCAGGCAGGTGGGGAGGGGGGTGTAAGTCTAAAACCAACAAACTAGGGACTGAATAGAGGTGCCACTTTTCCACTTTCATATCGTCACTCTCTGCAGATTTCTTTTATAACAACAATTAGCATTCAAGAAAAGATTAGGAACTGTCCACTCAGTTGGCAATCAAAACCGAACCAAATATGAGCCAGACTTGTATTTCATCTACAGTATCATCGACAGACGTTTAATTTCTTATGAGATTCATGACCACAGGAAAACTCCAAGATAGAATACTTAGGATTTGCCCAAAAAGTAGAGATAGAAATGCTACAGGAGAGAAAACACTGCGTAGTACAGAATGAGCCACTACACTCTGCAGAGGCTAGTTAGAGTATCATCATTCCCCCAGCTACAAGGTTAGGGTCATTAAGTTATCCTAATACCTAGTGTATGCTTCCATTTCAGAAATTCATGGTATTAGCATCTGAACAAACACATAAACAGATACTTAGTTTTATAAATAATCTCTTTTTTTATTTAATTTTAAATGTCTGTCATTTGTAATCAGTTATTCTTAACAATGATTTTAAGGAAGAATAAACTGGCTGAATACTCATGCCACTGGACTCAGCTTTGGTCACATTTGGTATTAAAGTGACTTTCACCTCACAAGTGCTCATTTGTTTATTGCCAAGCTCCACTGACAGCAGCAGAGGTCCGCATTACGTGTTCAATAAATGTTGTTCACGACTTTGCCCAGTAGCTTTCCTCCTGGCTTATGCCATGAAGTAAGAGAAAAAAAGTGCCTCCATAGCCAGCCCTCTCTCTCTCTCCATATGGCAGCTCACATGGCAACCAAGATACATATTTTTTTAAGCAAATACTTTTCCATTTTCTTGTTTCTCTTCCCATATACCAGCTGTCTATAAAATTAAATGATAAGTTCTTCCTTCATGATCTACTACATACACCTAAATTTGGTTGCCTTGGTGGCTACTTGAGACAGAGACACTGAAGAAATTCCGCACCTGTGAATTGCATGCAAGTTGCAGCTATTGGTATGTGCTTTTAAGAAGCGGCTCCACTCAGATTCAGGAAGCAAGGAAATCACTGCTGTCCTCAGCAGAGAAGGCCCTTTTTCAGCCAATGTCAGCACCTTGGAATTGAATTTGGTTGCTCCCCAGCGGGCAAAGAGCTTATTTTTCAGACCTTTGATCAAATTGCATGGTATCCATTGGAATTAATTTCTGGATGTCAGTAGCACATTCAGGTATCTATCAGCTTCCACTTAGGTGGGAAACTTAGGAAGACTTAACTGCCTTCTCACTTACTCAGCTAGCCATCAAGACCTCACATCCCCCCCTCCCTTCAGGGAGGACCCTCTTCCCATGTTACACCCAGGTTAGACCTGTTTGCTCTACAGGTCTGCACTGCTAAGGCGGCTGTGTCTGTCCAGGAATTGGTAAGCACTGCACAAAGGAAAAGAGAAAAACCCAACATTTCACTGCCCCTTGTGTTTTCCTGTGATGTATAGCAAGGTACGCACCTGGCCAGTTGGGTAGAGAGACCCATCTCTTCCCAGAACCTTTAGATGATCTGAGAAGAAAAACCTGACTTAAAGTGTTAAATACTCCATGTGAGATTACCATCTATGCACAGTAACTGCACAGCCCAGCTAAAGAGTTACCTGAGCCAGAAAGCACCAGTAATGAGAAGCAATATAGAGTTTGAATTCACTGACTGTTTGCCTGTATTCAATTGGCATCCAGTGAGATCAAGGACTCTTCTCCATACCAAGTGCTAACATTCGAAAGTCACTTTAGAAGCTCTTGCTCTGTGACTCCACATAGCCAAAATTGCTGCTGGACCCAACAGACCATCTAGGTTATTTCTTCAGCCTAAACCAGAATAAATTCTATTTTCTTCCTGACAGATGTTTAAACAACTTGTTCTTAAAAATTCCCAGTGAAGGAGTGTCTACTCAGGTAAATTATTCTTGAGATTTATGATTAGAAGGTTTTAATGACTACTGAACATGAGGTCAGCTGGCTGAGACTTTTGAACCTCCATTATGACCAAAAATTTCCAAGTAGTTTTATCTTCAGCTTAGACAGAAAGTTGGGGGGAAAAAAATTAAATGCCTCACCTTGGCTTCTTGCTTCTTTTTTCACCAGTTACTCTATGGCATTATTCCCTTTCACATCCACATGCCATAATCATCATTTTAGGGGAGTTATCTGCCATTGGGATCAAGAGTAGAGATGGGTGCAGTTTTTAATTAATGTATTTAGCCATTAGAAAATTATCTTTATTGCCACTCCCTACTGTTGCCATGGTTTCCAAACACACAACGGTATTATTAATGTTCAGTTTAACACTTCTAATGAGTACCTGCTGTTCCCTGTTGGTCAGTGTTTTCTGGATTTATTTTTCTCCTGTAACAAAACCACAGATTGCAGTTAGCATTAATAACTATGTAAAATGACTGCCCACCTTTTACCCTTCATTTAATATTTATTTTCAAGAAAAATCCATTAATGCTAGATAAGAAGCAAAACAATCCTTCAACCTACAGTTCTCAGTATACATACTTCTCTCAAGGGAGACAAACTAGTAAGTGGGGAAAAAAAAACAAATTGAAAAAAACAAGTTAAAAACAAAACAGGCAGATTCATTATTTCATAACCATGAAGTGGGACAGACCTCTCTGAGTATGAAGAAAAAGATTCTCTTCCTGTGGAAATAATAGAAAGTGGAGAGGGACAGAATAAGGATATGAGAGCATTTTGACAATGCCTGCCTCAATGCATTTAAGACCATTAAATTTACAAACTTCTATCCTTCCTTCATGACAGCATTGCCAACTTAAACCAAGAAGTGTTTATGAAAAGAAGCTTGGACCACCCTTCTCAAAAACTTTAGCTTCTTATCCTGATGGAAAATATTATAAAGATCAAGACTGGACATTTTTGCTAATAAATTACTTTTTCTTTGGAAAATGCTGATTCAGCAGCACTGAACTGTGCTGAAGGAAGACATTTATTTAATTGACCATTTTGTGTAAGAACCAGTTGAAATGCCTCATTTAAACCGTATCATTTCAGCGAACATAATGAAAACATTTTTTTTTCCTGTGCTAGAAAACTGAGATTTCTTTTGGGATCTCTCTACCCCTCATAATTTAACATTTTGTTTACATTGGGGCCATACTTTCCAATCATCTAATAATTGGGTAGAATAATTTGGCCAGTTCTGATCTTTGTAATAGCTTCAATTTTTAAGGCCGCCTTTAAAGGACACTTTTGCCATGTTTACATAATGAAGAGCTTTGTTACAAGCATTGCCACTAGTGGTAACAATTCTCAATCACCCTCACGGCTTCCACAGGGCATTACACATCCTGTGACAATAAGCACAGCAAGCACGAATGAATGCTGGTAACTCCTGGCTAAGCAAAGCACTTATCCAGAAGATGATATGATTTATTTATTTATTTTTTAACTCCCTCTTCAGGATCTTTTCGGTTTACTTCACTCGTCTCTTCTTTGGTTATCAACTTTTGAACCTACTGACAAAATTCAAACAAATTGAACTAAGAATAACTCAGCCATACTGAATTCTTCCATTTTTCATGAAAACAAAAAGGTAGATTGAAAAGGGACTATTTTCGTGCTGCAATCAAGGAAATTATTGGAGTATGAGAGTGCACCTCATTAGGCAGTAAAGAATCCTTCGGGCACCCTCATATGTATTTTAACCATGGGAAAAACTTCAGTCTGCACTTCTACCTTCTTGATTGACATTTCAGGTCAATAAGAATTGGGACACAGTCTGTAGGATGCTACTTCCATAATTCCTCTGTTCATGAGAGAATTTATAAAGTGAGCTAATAAACTCTTTGCTTGTAGTTACTGGAAAATAGTGCTGTAGCACAGTGCTTTCCCCCACAGGCTCTTCCTACATTGGAAAGCATTCTGCTTTGACAAATAGATAAATGGGGAAGGCAAAAACATAGCATAATGCTGATGTGAATAACTTCTGGTGACTTTTAAAATTATAATGATGTCTCCTTTCTTGCCTCCCAGAAATAGAAAGAAATTGCTGCTTTATAGCTGCAGTAAATCAAGCAACAGATGAAGATGTGCTAGAAATGGTAACAAGCTGAGCTGTTCCTGTGCAGGGACTGGGAAAGCAGATTCAGATTGCTGACGTGCATTCACAAAGTGAGTGTGGAGGGCCCTGGCATGCTCCTACCCATGAAACAAGCCCTAGCCACATCATCGGGACAGGAAGGAGCAGGTGCTGTAGCTGAGTCTTGCTCACAGATGCCAAAGCTGAGGAGATGGCGCATTCCTGCTGCTGGCAGCAAAAGAAAAGAAAGACAGAGTTGGGTAAAGGAAAAAAAGGGGAGGGGTGGTTAATTTATTAGTCCACTGAAGAAATCTACCTCCATATCAGATATGCTTACCCAGATGTCGGGATGCATATTATGGACTTCAGAACAGGACAGGCTGCTCAAGCCTAGCGAGATTTTGTGAACTGTGCTGACGTTTGCAAACTGGTTTTCATTTTCTGAGACATATCTGTCTACATATTTAATAGAAATACATACATATTTATAAAACACATGCATTATATATATTACATATATATGTGTAAAATATATGTGTTTGTATACTTACATATATATAAAAGAATATATAAAAAATTGGTTTTCTACTTGCCCCTTGGACAGTGCACTTTCAAAGCACAGGTAACCTAGCTGTCAGAAGGAAAAAAAATCATAGCTTCCTCTGGCCCAATACATTTTTCTAGTTAAATAAAACATCTTTGCATAGGCAAGCAGCCAGAGGGGTACAAGAGTTTCTATTAGAAGGCCTGTGTTTCTATCAAATCTGTGAAATGGATTGTTGTGTTCATTGATTTGAGAACTGTCAGGAGTTAGACACCTGGATTATTTATGTGGGGTTTTTTGAAGTCCCTTTGAGAAAGCCAAATGTGTTCTTTCCCTTTCATATTTCTCAGTGGTAGAATAGTTCCTAGAAGGTAAACTAAATCAGTTACAAACATGCAATCCTGTGGTAGTCTACTTATGTCCTGGACAGCATCAGTCCTAGCACATTTTCTTCAAAATGATAAAAAAAAATAATAAATTAATTGAAATTTATTAAGTGCTTAGATGATAATTCATGACATAAAGTGGAATCCAGCTTAGTCTCTTGTCTGAACTGTTTCATAGAGCTGAACAAAGTAAAAATCAGTAAGCATTATTTTCATTACTAGAGCTGGCAGAGCTGACAATGCATTGTGAGAGCTTGTCTTTTCATCAAGAATTTGCTATTTTTCCAAAGTCACTGTTTCCACAAGGACTGTGATACAAAATATTACTCTTGCAGATTCAAGTACAAGTGAATAAACAAGGGTGCAAGGGTTAAGCTTTTTATACATTTTTGCAGTTGGCTTTTTATAAATAGTTGCAATATTCCAAGATGAAGCTGTACACTCTGACCATAATATCCCACGTTTAGCATGCACCTCCACTTGTCCTGATTACATGAAATATGTAAATGTATGTTGATTACATTTCACTGTGGAAGAGAATACAACTGTTACGAAAAAAAACCATACAGGCTTTTTCAAAAAGAGATCATCTGCATCTAGCTTTCATCCATCCTATTATTAGGTTGACCAGAGAAGTTGCGGATGCCCCATCCCTGGAAGTGTTCAAGGCCAGGCTGGATGGGGCTTTGAGCAACCTGAGCTAGTGGGAGGTGTCCCTGCCCATGGCAGGGGGGTTGGAACTGGATGATCTTGAAGGTCCCTTTCAACCCAAACCAATCTATGATTCTGTTATCAATGAAAGTTGATAAGACTGATGACTGTAACCCTGGTCCCGAGAAATGCTTAGCCACTCCACCTCGACAAAGGAGGAGGCTACATCCCACAGAAGCTCAACGTTAGTCGTTTTTGAATACTAAGAAGCCCATTCCCTCCTTGACAAGATGGATTTGTTTCTCATTACTGAAGCTATATCCAACACAAGTATTTGTTGTTCCCTCTCTTACCACAAGAAAGGGGGTCATCTGAAGAACACCCACCTATGCTTGTCTACGTGCACAGTTGAGAGACCTAGTGAAAACAGCTCTGCCTGGTTGTTCGTGAGCGTAAGGGAATAATTTCTGTATTTGAGCAAACACCAAATGCAAGCAGTTAAACCAAGAATTTTTCTCCCTTCTGATGGAGAATTTCAGTTAGATCTCAAAGTCACAGAAGAATCTGCTCCTTCAGCGTGTTCAGATTTTACACATATCTTGTGCCCAACTTTGTATTTCTAACTTAATACAAACCCTTCCTCTCAGAGAAGTCAAATGTGATATGGTTATGCAAACTATGTCAGGATGAAGCTTATTCTGAGACGAAAAGCGACACTTGCTAAGTAACATTCACTGTATGCATAATCTAAATTTATGTTGCTTCTTCTATTACTGAATGAATGAGACATTCCGGTTAACTTCTGAGGTACAAAGGAAGGTTTAGGGGATGTTCAGACTTGAAGGAATATGAAAGAGGTGAGAGTTTACAAACATGATGAAAAATAATGGATATAGCTTAAAACCAATTGTTCTTGAACAAACAGTGGAAAAGTGGTAAGAAAAGGTACCAGTGCCCTGCTGCATTTCCAGACAAATGATTACAAATTACATTGGAAAAAAAAATTGTAGCCCTTACAGTTGGCTCCAATGTTAAACATTCCTCCTTTAAGACCACATTTCCCGCCAAGGGCACACCAGAACCATCCAAAGTCAAAGCCTGCTTGCTATAGTTTTACGACAGAAAGCTTTATACCTAGTTACCATGTGCAGTATTGTTAAACAATGGGGCTTAGGATGTTAGTAACTATGACTTGAGAGAGAACTGAAATCCAGCTCTGCATGTTCAAAGCAGGAATACTGGTGAAGGATAAATGCGCTTTCACTTCATGACTGTCCGTTTCCAGTCCGCACCAGTGCAACTAGTAAGGCAAAAGCAGGCATACTTAGGCCTCATTAATGATGGGTAGAAGCAGAGAGAAAAGGTAGCGCCATGCTGATTGAACAGGGCTGAATAACATCTCCATATCTATAAAAATCCTGTCACAGAATCTCAATACACCACCTTCAATGCTGTTCTTCACACTGGGCCAATACAATCAGTTCTTATTCTAATCATCCACAACTAGGATTGATTGTGAGCGAAGGGGAAGTTCTGAAGAAGTTCTGTGTAAAAGAGAGCTGAGTCAGCGCAGAGGTGTACCGTCAGAGCTGTAGTTGAGAAAAATACATTTATTGATACAAAGAACAGGTTATGTACTGAGATACTGGGTTGTGGCTCACTTGCTGTTTTCTCACTTTTCTGCAGTCACTTGACACACATCAAGTATATAGCAGCAGCTCTAACTCCTTTTCAAACAAGTTTCTGTGTATATTAAGACAACATTAGGCATGCATTGTTGCAGAGGGCAGATTTTAAGTAGGCATAAATCATCACAGCTTCGCTAAAGCCAGTGCAATCTATTTAAGATAGGCCTAGATGCTGAACTAGATAAATTGATGTCATGATAGTAAAATCAATGAGTTATGATGAATGAGTCCATGCAAGTTTCTGGCAGTTGAGGAACAGTCCTCCTCCTCCCTCTCCTACTGCCTTCCTAAATTATCTATCACTTTCAAAGGCTAGTCAGGCACATCAGGATGTAATTGTGGGTCAGCATGTGCAGGCGCATAGAACATGAAAAGGGTGCATGTTACACATACCTGAATGCCAACACTGATTCCAGACATGCAGGGATCTGCTCCTCTGGGTGGACATCACTCATTTAAAATGAGTTCACTCCTCATGCTCCTTTGTCGAGGGCAGAGCATCAGTGCTGCACTAGAAGCAACATGAATTTGAAATCAGAGAGGGGAAAAAAATAAGGTTAAATATTATCAGAAGTTCCTTATCAAAACCTTCCACTTGTACCCACAACCTCCAAAATTATCAGTAAATTCAAAATTTCTGGAAAACTAAACCAAAACTTCCACAGCATATTCCTATAATGGAACATGATGAAAGGTCAAAATCCAAATAAGACTTCACTCCAGTTGATCGAAGTGTGATAATTCCTCAGTATTATTTAAAGCAAAGTTTCCATGTGAAACTAATTTTTTATTTCCTTTTAAATTCTGAGATTAAATATATTTCAGTACTTCTAGGAAACTAGACATTAAGGAACACAGGTTCTGTCCCTAGTCCATTATGACTGATGTCTAGCAGTCACTTCTGATATCTTCATGCTTCCAGCTGTAAAATTCAAGAAAGAAAATACCTAGTCTTTACAAAATTCTTTATGTGAAGCAGGAAATGGTGTTGTCACACAGGCACTTTGCATAATTTTAAAATCAGAGAATACACGCAGTACAAACGCAATATGTCTGACAAAAATATTGTAACATTTTGTTGCAGCTATTTCTCCCCCACTATGATTTCTCACACATGGTATTTTGGAGGAAACAGGAAGAAGTGTTTTTTCATTCTGCTTGCTGCTGCAATTCGGCAGCCCAGAACTTCTCTGGGATTACGCTTGTGAACAAGTGTGTGCAAAATGCTCTCAAAATAGAATTCTTCTCTTACATATTTTACACCCAATTTTCAAAATTACAAATGACTGCACTGCTCAGAGAGGAAAGGGGAAAATATAGGATGAATTAAATCTCTCATTCAATGAATTCAGAGACCCCAGGCTTCATTAAAATTGTCTTGACTATAACCTTCTGCTGAACCAGCAATAACTCCACTGACGGCTCTTGGCTGGATAAAATGGAGGTACAGACAGCTCTACTTCCTCTTGAGAAATGGTAGAACTTTATGTGTCGAAAAACCTTCATATAGCTGAAGTCTGTAGTAGAGTAATACGATTGATTGTCTCTAATTGTTCAATACATGACCAATTGGTTCTCAACATATATGCCAGGTATTTGCAATCATTGCTTAGCGAACTTGGATCCAATTCATAGCTACAGTTAGGGACTAATAATATGCTGTACTATAAGCACTTATTAGGAACCCTCCCCCAAAATGCAAAGAACAACTAATACTAAGTTTGCAAGTTCTCCACATTAAATCTGGTTTTTCATGTCATACTTAAGGAAAAGCATTTGAACCTCCTCTTGAAGGTTGTATGAATGGGTTTCTTCTTTTGAATTGTCCAACAGATATTATAACTGTAAAAGCAGTGTTTCATAATTACTGTTTAACATACACATATAATTTTAGACAATGCAACAGTATTTTAATTTCCCATGTTAAAGGAAGAGTCTGAGAAGAAAAAATAGAAGACCTGCTTTGCCAGGAATATAAAACATAGCGAGATACTAAATGCCTAGGTATTATTTTTCTAAAAAGCCAAAAGAAAATGACAACATATTTTACAATTGTAAACAAACTGACTGCTGTGAGGAAAATACTTAGGTAGCAGGCAAATCTACAAAAGGGAACTTTTTTAGTGGTTATTGGTTTCATCTTGCTGTGTTTAATAGATAAATGTTCTCTATCAAGATTTAAAGCTGTCTTACTCTTCAAATATATACTATTCTTAATTGCCTTGCTTGACAAAATTAGTAAGAACGTTGTCTTTATTACACAGCAGAACAGCTATCACAGTCTGAAGGATTTTTAGTTTGCAGTTGAATGAACATTGTGCAAGTGTTTTTATTATACCAGCATATTTTTAGATGGTTTTATAGTTGACTTAAATTAGATTTTTTTTTCCTAAGCCTATAACATAATTTAAGATATCTGATCCTGATAAGATTGTGACAGCTCCTTTGAAGACGGAAGAGGATACTTCGCTAGATTCCAATTAGAGGTTTGACTGACTGTAATAAGGTTCCCTAGTGAGATTTATACCCAATGGACAGCAAGGATTGATTATTCTGCAGTGTTAGCACGGTGATTTAACTAATCAAGCACTGAAACCAATTTGCTTACTTTTTGATTTTGACACAGATAGTATTTCACTATTAGTTATTACAAATTTCACTAGTTCAGTTAAATAATGTGAAGTACTTACTTTTAGTGACAAGTTTTCTTGTTTTATTTAAGATTTATAACGTGGAAGTTACAAACAGAAGCTGATGTTTGCTCATTTTTGGAAGGCAACTTGCATCCACGTCTTCTGCCTATGAATACCCAGGATAGATAGCAGGTGGTTGGCCTGAAAGCCTGAGCTCTGCTAACAAGTTTGTTTCTCACTCCACGCTGACAGGAAAGCATCCGGCACACTAATCACACTGTTTTTTTCAATAGTAGCTATTTTTCCACACTCCTGCCTCTGGCTTTGATTTGAGTGCTACTGAAGGGAAAGAGGCAAGAAAGAAAAGGAACAAAGGACATTTCCTCCTCAAAAAACCCATCGAAGTTACTGTGAGGAGCAATGTTATTTTTGAAGGGAAAAAAGCCCTCCAAAACAAAACATGAGCTACAGCACGTGATATCACAGTTCCCCATTATTTTTTTCTACCATAAATGTCACAGGACTGACCAATGCTAGCACAAAATAAATTCAGTGGAAAGAGCAAAGGTAATAACAGTTACCCCTAGGTGATTTCAACTGACTGTTGAATACAGCCTTAACAATAATACTTGCATATGAGTGTATGCACACATACATATTTTAACTTCTCTGTAAGAGTTCCAGCCTCTCCCTTAACACCATAGGTTACCATCTCAATAAAAGTTGTGTTTTCAAGGACTACCACAAGTATTTGGCCTACACCAATGATTGCTGGTAGAGTTGCCCTGTTGGGAGGAGAGTGGAGAAGTCAAACCTCTAAACAATAAAACTGCAACTCTGGAACTCTGTTTTTGATAAATATCATGCTTCACTCAAGGTGATGGTAGACAGAGAACATCATTATTCTGCACATGAATGCTAAGTTTAATATGCATATGGCACTTGTACACACTCAGGCCATTCCACTATGCAAAATGTGTCCACTTACTGTCTGAAACACTGGGGGAGGTGGCTGTGCATTATTTTTATGTGAAATGTATAGTCACAGTCAGACCCTCACCCTTATGTGTCCAGATCCTTATGACCAGGATCTGGAGTGTCCTGCTTCCCAGAACACAATTAGCCTTCAGGCAGCCTGGGGATCAGGTTTGTTTCATGAACAGCTCTGAGAGCAAATATTAGCTGTCACTCCACAAGGATTACTGCTCAGGTGGAAACATGTTCTCTATAGCTGTAAGAAGATGACCAAAGAAATTAATTTAATCTCATACAGTTAGCAAAGGCATATCAGGAATCACAAAAGGAAATGATCTGCTCTTCAAACCCCAATATATCATTTCCCACATGGTGCCCACAAGATGCAAATGCGTGATTATCATTGCCTACTTCAATTGTGAGGAAGACAGCAGTGTAAGGAATACTCTGGGAAGTTATTTTCAAATCTTTACTAATTGGCACTCTCAGTGTAACCTAATTAAGGATCTTTTTATAGAAAAAGCATTAAAATTTTCATTCAAGCCTTAAGAACATGGGAAAACACGGAAAGCAACACTAATATATCCTTTTAACATAAATACGTACTAATTAGATACTTAATGAGACAGCCAATCTGCTATTAGGATAATTCCAGTTAGAATAATTGTGACAGCGAAATGTCTGGTGATAGTACAAGTTCTTTAAGACAGAACATGATTCAGTTGTACTCACTACCAAAGCAATTAGGATTTATTTCTTCACGTGTAATTAGGGATATGCTGGGTCTTTATCATCAATAGCTCAATCTAAGGAAATAAGGAAACATAACAATTTATAACCTGAAAGTGTTGCAAACTTGCTCTTCTGCAGGACAAATCCTACAGTGTTTCCCTTTGGTCTGTGTCTGCAGGTATAGCAAGAAGAGCGTGTAGTCAACTATGCGTCTGGCACTTTACTGGGGAACTGGACGGAGGCCAAAGCAGGAGTCTCTTCCCTCACCTACCACGCAATGCACATTGCTACTTAACAGGCTGACATCACAGTGTTTCATGTCCCAGGTACTTACTGTGGTTACTAATCCCTAAAACTCTGACTTGCGTGGGAAAGAGGAAAGATCACTAAGCTGAATGTGAAGCCTGAGTAGTTTTCATTGGGCAGTGCAGCTCATTCCTCTCCTGCACATCCGCGTAGCTCTCCTCTGAACATGTCAGTCTGTCTGCTTTCATTACCAGCATTTTTCAAGAGCAAGAGAGCCAACATTAAGAAATAAACGGGTGAGAAATGTGTTTTATCCTGACAGTTTTAACTAGCTCTGTGGTATGATCACTGTGTAGAAGTCTCAAGAATAAACTCCTACTGGTTTAATGAAAATAGGTGGTCCTTTGGAAGTCAGGGATCCCACTGGTGCATCCACAGTGGAAAAGACCTGTACATGTTCCCCCCCGACACACACACTTATTAAACATCAGAGAATCAACTCTAAGGGTTTTGCAGGAGGCTGCAGGGGAGACTGAAATTTGAAATATTGTTAATCAAATACTGGCAATGGGAAAAAGGTAATTACAGTGTATTGTACTAATGAAGACAAACAATTTCAAATGCACTCACAGCTCAGGAATGCATCCTCTCTTGTTTCGCTTCAACTAAATTGATTTTCTGCAGTGTCAGAGGAAAGCAACTGCTTATTTGGAAGCAAGCTCACCTCCCTAAAGGACATCCATACAAGCATGGTTTGTTGCAATAGTCAAATGACAGTCCCTACTAAGGAAGGGAAGAAGAGTTACACACCACACCCACATTGGAAAGTGAAGATGTTTAAATTCAAAGCTGATTACTGTTAACTGGCTTTGACGTGCTGATGTGTAATAGAAAATAACTGGCCAGTTGACTATAGCCCATTTCCTTTCTGGAGGCATCTTGACTCGGTATCTGAAGAAATCTTTCAAATATCAGGTATGTTCATCTTTTGCTAAACAGAAAAAAACTCAAAAGACTCCCTCCTGACTCAGCTACCTCCAAATTAGACTCTGAATCACCCTCATGTTCTACAAAACCTCCCCTTCTCATTTCTCAACATATGCCAAGACAAAGGGCGCACATAGCCTTTTCTGCATCCTCCCAGAGCTTTTTTTTTGGTGGACTTTCAACTTCCTTTAAGTCGCAGAGCCACAAAGCCTCTCCCTGTGAAAGCCAGATTAAATCATAGCACCAGGCAGTAAATCATCCTACAGTGAAAAGCCCTCTCAAGCTAGTCACAAGAACAAAACGCAGGCTTGAGAACACTAGGGAGTATTTGTTTTTTTAACAGTACTAGATTTAGATGAGGAAATTATAGTGCTGAATTATATGAGAAGGCAGTGTGGATTTCCTGCAGCATTCATTTTCTGTGTGACTGACAGTTCCTATATAACTGGGGGGGAGAAAGGAAACCACTAACTAATGAAATATCTGTGGCTGTGACAGATAGCAGGAAAAGCCATGAAGATAACTATCAGCCAGGGAATAGTGCTACCTATACTAACAGCTATTTTACTACCAAATAAGACAGTAATTAAAAAACAGACATTATGAAAAATTTGGGAGGTAGGAACCCAGACATGATGATAAGCATAAAAGACAGTTCATCTGAAAAGGAGGGGAAGTTGGATTAATAAACAAAAGGAATCATAGCTTAATTTAGTTTGTGAGTAGGTGGAAGTAGTACAGAAACCTGCTGAGGAAGTAGTTTGACTCTAGTGACAAAGACATGGAAGATCTATGCCATATTTGAATATGGAGTTATTAATTGAAAACAAACAGTAGCCTCTTCCTTCACTGTGACACTTCAGGAAAAAAATAATCTGAAATGTTGTATCAGAAAACCTGAAAATAGATATTAGCTCAAGCTTATACACTCCTTGGCAGAACTAAATACCACTCTACTAGAGTGTCTAGCAAATACAATAAAATAACAAAAAAACAGTATAATAAACTATGATTTTGTTTGAAGCATGCAGTAAAAACCTCTGTTGATCTCTCTCTGAGGAAAAAAACATCAACTCACAGTAAATGTTTTCAAAATAAGGATTAAGTAACACAACATTTATTTTAAGAATCAGAATCCACAGATCCTAAATAAAATAGCATTGCATATTATTGATTATTTGAGTATGGAGGCAGTAATAAACATCATACATGACCACTAAGGGGCCATTAGGTAACATTAGCTACCAATTTTGTTATTAAAAATGAATTTTGCATTTAAACCTGTTGGTTGCATTTGTTGTTCCTCCTTCTTTGCTGTATCTTTGCACTGACTTGTTTTTGAGGACACATTCATCCAGTGAATTTCATTTGCATAAAGCTTGGTTTGTAAACAGAAAATTTATCCCAAACAGCATGATTCAAATATACAAACTGAAACCAAATACCACATTCTAATATCTTACTAAATCTCAAGCTATCAAAAAAGGAAGTGCGTTGGCTTCTGTAAACAGCACTAGATTATTTTGGTTTGGTGTTCACCGTGGAGAAGACCATAGAAATGTGAAAGAGAACAAAAGAGGACTGCAGAAGTACTACTTTGTTCATTAAGAAGCTTAATCTATTCAGTTTATCAAAGTGAAGACTGAGAAGTAATTTGATCACTGTGTGCCAGAGCTTTCACATGGTGGAAATTTTTAATGGCAGTGGACTTGGCAGTGCTAGGTTAACGGTTGGACTAGGTGGTCTTAAAGGTCTTTTCCAAACTAAACAATTCCATGATTCTATGGCTTGCTGACCTTGTTGAGGAGAAGGTATGAAAATTTATTATGCTGTATGCTAGAGCTAAGTACATTGAAACTTGAAAGACCATGCAATCCCCCAGCAGCCGGGGCAATTGAACATTTCAGTCAGGGAGGCAATCTCATGCATTTTAAGATCGGTTACAGCACAGCTGTGAACTTTTAATGTTTTAGTCCTATTTGAGTTCAAGACTTGAAAATATCAATTTGATTTCAGAAATTACTCAAACTGATTTTCATTTTGGGCTATGGTTAGGTCGCTGATTAAAAACTACATGTTTGGCATGGTGGCAGATTTACTATCACACTGAAAGACAAGTTTTCTGCTTTAAAGGTTCAAGAAAACATACCAGAATCAAGCTTTTGTGGGAAACTAGGCTGAGAACAAGAGGCAAGGGAACGTGCATCATCTCACTCATACTCTTGTCTCCACATTAAGACCATAATTCTAATAAAACATCAAGCCTCTGTGCTTTAGCCAGACATCTCTAAAATCCAGGGAGAAATTTACCTCAAGGAAGATGGGCAGCCTCTTGGAGAGCTATGATCTCTCTATTTTAGGCAGAGCCTATTACTTCCTTAGCACAAGTAGTCCTCTATCATCAATCCCTGTGTCATACAGTTCAGCTGTCTTCAGAAGTACAGTATTTGCCAAAACAAAAATCTCTGACCAAAAAGAGGATCTGGCTAAGAAAAAAATGGATTAAGACAGAACAGCCTGAGTTTGACAGTTTCCACATCTTCCAGCTTTCGGGACTTCCTTCCTCAGCTACAATAAAATCATCCTGGCAGCATTTTCTGTCTTCTGCTTCCAGAACACATGTGAACACCTGCCCAATCCTCTTTCGTGTACCCATCATAGGAGTTCGGATTCTATCTAATGTATAGCCGCGCTTACACAGTATTGTAGCAGCAGGAAAGAGCTCTGTTCTTATTCAGCTATTTTCTTACATTTGCAGAGCAGGCAAGAAAGTTGGAGATCTTCACTCTTGGTAGCATGGATGATCAACCCTTGTTGATTGCTGTTCTGGCTAGCTAAGATATTCTTTCCGCCTACAATCTGTAAATAGGAACAGGTGACCTCAAAATATCCTGAAAGTACATACTCTATCTCTTACTGTATGATACCACTTTTGAGGATTTTGTGTGTCAAAACACCTGGTGAATATTTCCAAAATATAAGTGCATTTTGTCAGCATCTTTACTGGTGGAAGCAAGGACTGAAAATACTTCTCTAGGAGAAAAATATGGCTTTTATTCTCTTTGCTGTTTTGTTTCACTACATAATATCCAGTAAGCTCACAAGAAAACATGTATTCATCATCGCTTTGAAAATTCTTCACAGCTAACTGAACTAACTCTAATGAATAATGCTGCAACTGTGCATGCTCTGCTACTCAAATAGATTTTGGGTGGCTTTTTTTTTTTTTAAATGACCACATTTTGATGACTGCTTCCCACGTTAATGCCTCGTTAATTTGAGGCATAAAAAACCCAACAAAACAACAACCCCCCAAAACCCATGGTAAACACAAGATCTATAGCTGCGTAGATTTTGCACACTACATTTAGCCCATCTGCGAGAAAATACAGCCTTAAAAGTGCCATGAAACTGGAGCTAGTAGTGATCTTGGGCAGTAAGCCTGCACCACACTCATTAGCTCGGATGAGCCCTGTCACAGCCAGGCCGGCTGGGGCTCAGCAAAAGCTCAGCACAAGCTCAGCACCAGGGAGCAGTGGGAGAAGGTTGCTTGAGGCAAAGATGGGATGAGAGCCCTGGGTGACGGTGACAGAGGCAAGGCAATGTCCCCACATTTGCATCAAAGGTGAGTGGGGAAGGAAGGGGCTGATTCAGGTCCAGCCACACTGTCTTGCGTTGCAGCAACATGTGAGGGTGGGTCATCAACCTGCACACTCCCTGTTTGAACACTGTAAGTGCAATTCCTGTAAGCAAGCACATCTCCATAGCAATTTGCCTGAAACATGGTAGCATTTACAGCTTTGAAACATGACAGCAAGTAGGGCCATTTCCCTTATAAAACAGACAATTTAGACATAGTCGCATTTGCTATATAAGTATACAACATAAGCAAAAAAGGAAATTAGTGAAAGGACCTCCCAAAATCTGATGGTGATTTGGACAACAACCCAAAACAAGATTTCTTCAAGCCCAGCAATGTTTTTCATGGGCTACACCTTCCCTCTAGCTGTTCTTTGCATGTGCATTTTTCCTAAATTCATGGTGGATTTTTAGCTAAAGTAATTTTAAATGGATATGAACCAGACATTTGGAAAGGTAGTTATTTGGGCTCAGGATAAAACAAACATTGGTCTAGTTATATTATGTCAGTATTTTAGAAGAAGCCTGCACAGTGCCAAACTCCATTTAAAAATATCCCAATTGTCCCCACCACAAATTGGATAAGAAAGCATCTAGTAATATTTGTAGACTGGTCTTTAATTTAATGACACTGAAGTTTATAGGATATGAAAAGACTGCTGCTTATTACACTAGATGAGATGTGAACTACTCTTTTTGCATTTGTCAAATGTTTGGAGCATTGTAGCCGGAATCGATTAACGGCAGAAAATTGATTTGAGAATGGTGCTGAATGGTCAGGCAGCCAGCGTGAAAGGTCAAGGGCTGGGGCACAGCTCTGTGTTAATAGGCAAGGAGGAAAGACACATCCAACATGCGCTGGAAACACAACATTTCCTAACCTCATAGTTGAGCTGACCACATGGAAAAAGCAAAAAAAAAGCAACTAAACAATATATTTCACAATGGAAAAAAAGATTAATTATACTGAAATGCTGGATATTTTCTGCTTTCTATTCTACCACACACACATATGAAGTACACTAATATCTCCTTCTTTATCTCCTAGCTCAGCTCTCCAGGGAGGGGAGGCAGGATTCTTCCTTGCCTAACAAGGCCAATCTTTCCTAGCAGATGGAGAAATCTGCCTACCTGGAGCATTTCCTTTGGCCATATCTCAAATTTCACAAACCGACAAGTCTCTGCATTACCAAGGAAAAGCGTGCTCAGGGCAGGCACCAGTATCACACTATTTGCAGCACAACTTGGGATAGCAGTTATAATGACAGTAGTAATGCCAAGAGACATCTCCATGTATGAAAAGAAGAATGAGTACCCCGCAGTAAAGCACAACACTGAGAAAAGGAAAATAAACCCGGGCTAGACATTGCTGTTCTTTTGTTCATAGATCAGGTAGCCCTCAGGTGCTTTAGAGGAAAGGAGAGAGAGAACCTACGAAATCATTTCAGGGTTTGTGCGTCTGTTCCCAGGAATAAGAGAGATGGAATAGGATAGCTATATGTTAACAGATGCTCCTACTTCTTAGGCATTCCTGCTTCTAGGCAGTCAGGAAATAACATTTTCTCTTATTCTGTTTCCATTTCCTGCCAGAACCAGGAAGTGGAGAGCATTATCTCTTTCTTTGGCACATCTTCCAAGCAAACAAACAAAACAAAAACCCCCAAACTAACCATTGAGTCTGTTTCAGCTTTTTCTCCCAGAACAGCCTTATGACTCTTAGCATAAAAATAAAATACATTTATTTCACTTTTTAACACCCCTTCAGTGAAAATAAACAAACAAAAAGCATTCCAAGAACAGCAAAACCAATGAAGTCAGTATTCCAAGAGATTTGTATTTCTAAGTGGATTTGATAACAGATGAATGCTGACGGTTTCCCCTCTATAAGAGTGTTAAGAGGGTTTTTCTCCATCACCCAGCTGTCAATTTCTGTGCCATTTGCAGGAATGTAATTGTTTTTAAGACCTTTGACCCTCTGCCAAATGCCACTAGAATTGACCCATGGTTCAAAAGTTAATTGCAATATTCTGACAGACGCACACACATACACATGGAACATAACTCCAAAAGCCTCATTTCCTCAGGAAACCAAACAAAGAAATAGTTACATTTAATTTAGATACCAGAGAATAAACACATGACCTCATGGAAGAGGAGACTAGAAACAAAACAGAAAAGGATTGCAAGAGTAATTCATGTTTTGCCTGGTGGCTGAAATGGACATGCAGCCGTGAGCTTTACGAATAACCTTTCTTTCATCTCAAAACAAGCAGCTGTCACCTCTGAGAGCTGCTTACCCCAGCGACATAAGCAAAGGATTGCTGGTTATTGATTCCATTAATCACGAACCTAGATTATGAATAAAATGTCATCCCAATGTGCTGACAACTACTATTAGGCTTTAAAAAAAGAGGCTATTTTCAGGGGTAGAGAGGGATTAGAAAGGGAATGCAATCATGATAACATAAGAACTGGATCAAGGACAGGATGCAACTATTGCTAGTGCTTAACTAAACTACAAAATACGTTTCATGCTAGGAAATAGCTCCATCTCCTGTTCTGCACACAGAAGTTCTCAAAATCCTCATAAAAAAAATAAAGAACAAAAGAAAACCACTCCACAGCTGCTGTTTTAGAGTCTCTGCAAAAAGAAAATAAAATTCAAGCTTATGTCTACAAAATTAAATCCTCATGTACACATTTAAATACCCCTTTTATCTTTCTGGGATAGAGCATTAGAAAAAAAAATATTCAAGTAGATGCAAAGAGAATGATGTTCCTATTTGTCAAACCATCATCTGAAATGATGGGGTGGGATGTTCTCAGCTCCCCCTGAAAAACTCTCATATAGTTGGAACATAAATCTGTCCTATGTCCTTTGTGGCAGACTTTGTTCATCATTTTTGAGAGTGCTTTAAAGCTTTTACTCCATAATATGGCCAATTTTGGGTGCTTTTCCAGTCTCTCCAGTGACACAGTTATCCCACTGAATACTTCGATGAAGTCAATAGGAGTTTTGCCATAAATTTTATGACAAACTTTTCCCTTGCAGCCAACCAAAAAGAGTTAGGAAACCAGCATGCAACACTCTTACTCTTCCCAACAGAAAGACATAGTCTCATTCCATCTTGACAAGTGGTGTCCCTCAGGGATCCGTACTGGGACCGGTGCTGTTCAATATCTTCATCAGTGATTTAGACAGTGGGATCAAGTGCACCCTCGGCAAGTTTGCCGATGACACCAAGCTGAGTGGTGCGGTCGACAGGCCAGAGGGACGGGATGTCATTCAGAGGGACCTGGACGAGCTAGAGACGTGGGCCCAAGCAAACCTTATGAAGTTCAACAGGGCCAAGTGCAAGGTCCTACACTTGGGTCAGGACAATCCTCATTATCAATACAGGCTGGGAGATGATGTGATAGAGAGCTGCCCTGCAGAAAAGGACTTGGGGGTACTGGTGGATGAAAAGCTGGACATGAGCCAACAATGTGCGCTTGCAGCCCAGAAGACTAATCGTATCCTGGGCTGCATCAAAAGAACTGTAGCCAGCAGGTCAAGAGAGCTGATTCTCCTCCTCTACTCTGCTCTCGTGAGACCCCACCTGGAGTACTGTATCCAGCTCTGGAGTCCTCAGCACACAAAGGACATGGACCTGTTGGAGTGGGTCCAGAGGAGGACCACGAAGATGGTCAAAGGGCTGGCGCACCTCTCCTGTGAAGACAGGCTGAGAGAGTTGGGCTGGTTCAGCCTGGAGAAGAGAAGGCTCTGGGGAGACCTTATAGCAGCCTTCCGGTACCTGAAAGGGGCCTACAAGAAAGCTGGGGAGGGGCTGTTTGCAAGGCCACGTAGCAATAGGATGAGGGGCAATGGTTTTAACCTAGAGGAGAGTCGGTTTAGATTAGACATTAGGAAGAAGTTCTTTACAATGAGGGTGGTGAGGCACTGGAACAGGTTGCCCAGAGAGGTGGTGGAGGCCCCATCCCTGGAGACATTCAAGGCCAGGCTTGATGAGGCTCTGAGCAACCTGATCCAGTTGAAGATGTCCCTGCTTACTGCAAGGGGGGTGGACTAGATGACCTTTAAAGGTCCCTTCCAACCCAACACATTCTACAATTCTATGATCTTCTGCTGCACTACATGCCCTAGCACAAACTGGAAAAAAAAAAAAACATATGGGAGATATGTCTTTGAAAGGATGTACCTTCTGCAGAGAGACACTACACAACTTCTTATGAATCATTATTTGTAAGACTGCAACGACCTGTGAGACTACCAAGGGGCAAAACCAGAGTAAAATCAGCTGCGACATCTGATTTAATCAGATTGCAGGACACATGCTTTTAAAGTAGCAAGCTCTGTTGCCCATCAAGCAGCCTGTGTTATATCAGTTAGCAACAAGACAGATATAGAAGCCACACAGGACAGCATTTTTCCATTCTTCTACCAATTCACCTGCATGAAAGGACTTGCCCTATGCAGTGGAGGAGTCCTCCTTCCGCCCATTCAGGATGGCAGAAAGGAGCTTCTATGCACAGCTCTGGCAGAGAAGGTAAAGTAAGCATTTGCAGGCAAGGCTAATGGACAGTCTACTTCCATGAGTAGAAAGGTGAGAGCTAAACCACACGCAGAATTCAAGACACTGATAGGAAAATGAGGTTGTGCTAAAGGAACAAAGGGATTCAATGTGTATTACAGAATGGCACATCAACTGAGCAATGAAAGAAGGATTCAGATAATCCCTTTCAAACCCATCAAGAAATTTTAAAGCTGCACCCTTCCACCTGATCAGGGCAGTTTGTTGGTCTGTAAGGCTGCACTGCAATTGCAAAGGGAGATGGAAAAATCCAGCCTCCCCATGTTCCCATCTGTGCTGTGAAACCATCAGATTCTTCATGCTTTATAACGCAGTGGCTTGCACAGAATTGTGACTCCCGTTCCCATTCAGTATGATTTCTACACCCCTCTGGTGTCTGTGAAACATCTATACTTTCAGAGCATTAGATAACAACCGAGACCTATGTTTCAAACATTGACAGAAGTAAATTTATACAAATAGTTTTTCATTAAAGTCTATTCATAAAAAAACAGCTATTTTGTGTCTGTACCTCACCACTTTCTTGTCTGGTTATTGAACGAATGCAAGAGTAAATACAACTTCCTCTAAGTGTGCAAGACCAAGCCTAGGGCTTCCTCCCATTCACACCTACCCACGCAGGAGTACAAACCCCAGGAGATACTTGACTTGCAGGATCACAATGAAAGGTTTCATAGGTGTTGAGCAGCTCCCTTTGCTACTTAGGTGCCAACTACCTTTATAATTTGCCTTTTACAGCCTCCCTGGGTACCTTTATGTTGGTATTTAACCTATATGAGAATAACATCACATATCATATTATTCACATAAATATCACATACCATTCAAATAGAAGGCATCTGACTCATGAATGGGAGAAGTCTGAGTACTACAGAGGTTGTCAGAAAGAAAAAGGATTCTAAAGGCTTAATTTATTTGTTCATAAATTGCAATGGAGATGGTGGCGTGCCAGCCATTCTATACCACTCCATCAGCCTGCTGGCAAAGGCAAGATAACTTATGCTGAGCATCTTAAATCTTTCAATAGGAGCAAGCGGTGCGCTACTTGCACTTGCATACTGGAAACCAAGTACCACCCTGCTGGGAGATCATACCCTCTTGACGAAGTATATCTGCTTGCTGGACAAGAGCCAGACTTCCCAACTGCTCCTGGGAGTAATGTGGGCTGAAATCCTGCTCATACCCTTACACAGGACTCATACTAAAGTTCTGTATGCGGTGTATGCTCATATATATATTGGATGAAACATGAGCCTGTTCTGTACCTGCTTGTTACAACAACTGGAGTTCAGTGTGGTTGCTGGGCTATTATTTCACATCAGAGGAGTTAGCATGATAAAAATTCAACTCTGCAGAGCTGGGAGGTTTGTAATTCTGATATGTCACACAGTGCATTCAGACTTTGACACTGAAAATGGTTATGCTATTTATTTCATAGCCTGGGAAGGTAAAGAACACTATCGTCTACTTTTAAATGCCCTGCAGACAGCATGAGGCTGGCGGATCTGTAGGGAGCATTTGTCAAGTAGGTGCTCTCTGAAAATGTATGAAACCCCAGCAGTTTTGACCAGCATTTTTGTAAAACTGCAGTATTGGTTGATTGTATTCCGCTGCAGAAAGTAACTTCTCTCTTTATTTTCACTTTAAGCATCAGTCTTCTCAGCTAAGAACTCCTCAGCAAGGAAATCAAAGCAGCACAACAGCAATTTGTGAGCAATTACCTATTCTTATAGGCCTGCGAAGGAGGACCTTGATATGTGTTGCCTACCTTCTCCTGTGCCATTTCAGGTGTTACAGGGCTAGCAGGATGGCTTTGCAATGGGAGCCAGTCTCAATCCAAATACCACTGCCCAAGGTCTCTGGGAGTAAATCAGTTTCAAGGGCTGGCTTTATAGTGGCTTAAAGGAGAAGGAAAATGTTTTTGCAACTCCTGACAGCTTCCTCTAAGAATAAGTGCCACAATAAAACAAACAGCTGTATGAGAATTCCCTCAAAGCAAAAACCATTGCAGCACATAAAGCAAAAGAATATATAAAATTAATCCTGTTTACAATAGCAGTATGGCCTGTCTAGACACCTTTCTGTTGAGGCATTGGGTTTTCACACAATTTTGATGTCCCTCTTTGAAGGCAGCAAAGCCATACAAAGGCCAGTCAGGGATAAATCCAGGGGGGTAGGAAAGAAAGGGGCTGCAGATGCATTGCTTTTTGGTGTTTCCCAGAGCAGCACATAGAGTTGCATTGCCAACCTGTGTCCTGTGTGGTACTGCCTACGTCAGGGCAGAGGAGGCAGATGTCAAGCTGAGCCTCACCCTGACACCACTGCACTTGAGGTCAAACTAGCTTTTGTCTAGTGTCTCCAGAGCATGCTGGACTCAAGGTCTGGTCCCAGGGACTCACAGCACCTTTCCTATGTTGATCGTACTGGAATGTATTTTGCTCTTCCCAGAGGAATGATGAGCTTTTGTCTGAGACACTGAACTAAGATTCAACAGCTTGAGCTATAATTCCTAGCTCACATGCTCCCTGTGAGATTTTGGGTAAATTGCTTGGTGGGTTTGGTTTAATCCTCTGTTGCAATTATTGTCACTTTCTTTCTCTGTACAGAAGCTGTCCAAGCAGCACATAGACCTGACCTCCATGACTACTGCTGCCTCAGAGCATGCACAGCACCAAACTGACAGTCCACGAAACTCCCTCAAAGCAACTGTGTGTTCCTTAGATCAATCCTGTAACAAGCCCACATAATACCCTTGTTGATTATCTATGCCTCTTCCTGGGTTGAAGATAGATCATTCAATTCCACCAGGTGAGACCTAAAATATCTAAAGGTTATTTTTCTGCAGGTGAGATTTTGAAAGAGCTGCTATTAAGATAAGGTGTATGCAATGCAGCAAGAGAGCAGATCACTTTGAATGACAGACCGGAATACACATGGGTATAGCCCTCTCCTGTAAGTGTGGTGAAAATGTTCTCACCTACAGGAATAACAGTTCTTGCACTTCAGGTTTTTAAATATAAAAAAAAAATCTTAGAACTAGAGTTGGTTACGTAGTTCAAATAGCTAAACTCTCCAGTGTACAAGGCTATCATTTTAGATAATGAGACATTTCTCCATTTTCTAAAAGGTTAAAGACAGACTTTATAAATTGCGCATCTAGCAGCCCAGGGAGGCTTCTCCTAATAGCCCCAACAGCCACAATTTCATTGTCTGGGATGCATCAGGATCAGTTAATGCTGATGAAGTGCAAGGCTTTGTGTTCAGAATAAAAGCAGGAGCAGGTGAAGCTTCATGACTTGAAGCTGCAAAAGAGCTTTCTGCAAATAAGCTGCAGGAGGGGAAAAGAAAAAGAAATTAACTGCCACCAACTACAATGAAATCAGTAAATAACTACTACAAAACATTTGCTGAGAGAGGAATGTACAAGGTCATTATCATACTATACATTGCATAAAGGGTAATCTCTGCAAACCAGACCTTATGGGCCAACCTGTGTTTCACAGAGCAGGTGGCAATGCTGCCCTTTAGGTGCTGGCAAGCCAGAGGACATGTGCCTCAGCCATCTGGAGCTCCGTCAGCACGCACTCATGCTGGAAATAAAATGCACAAAGATTTGCATGGCTAATTTTCTGCTTCATGCTTTGGTGAGGACAGCAGAGACGAGCAGCCTTGCCCTGCTGACCGCTTGTGACAAGAATTTACTTGGCGACAGAGACCCTCAGGTTGCCAGATGAAACCAGCCATCTGTTAGCTGCGAGGCTGCAGCCAGCCACTGCATGAAACGGTAAAAATTAAAACGGAGGGGAGAAGAGAAAAAAAAAAAAAAAAAAGGAAGAAAGAGAATCAAAGAAAGGACAGAGAAAGAACACTGTTAGCTGTGCTGCAGATTTTTTCTTTCCTTCCCAACAATAGAGGGCGTCAATCCTCTATTCTGTCTGCAGCCCTGGCCTGTTGCAAGCACAGTATGACACCCCTGAGGTTCTCAGCTCTCCTCTAGGCAAGAGACAGCAATTTTATTTCTAAGGAGCAACACATTTTATGTATACTGCTTTACCAGAAGCAAAAGAGGCAAGGGGACTAATAGTGGCTTCAGGCAGTTAAATAGACACCACTTCTTTTTGTTAAATGATGAAGATTTTTTTCAGCTTGAAATGCAGAACTGTTTTTACACTAGGCATGCATTCACAGAAGAGCCATTTAAAAAAATCCACCAAAAAATCCCTCTAAGCAGACTGAGCTCTGCTGGAGTAGAAATCTCCTACTGTGGGACACAGAGGCTCTTTCTTTTCCCCTCCTTCTGAGCTTTGAGCCCACTAAGAGGGCTCTGCAGGCTACCTGGCCTGCAGTAAGGCAACTAACTGCTCAGAGCACTAGGCAGATTGTCATCTATGGACTTTGGTAACCCACGTTGCTCTAGCTGATCAGCTCTATCTTGAGATTTTGGGATCCAATAGGGATCCCAAGCACTGGACTCCAAATTTCATCAGGATAGAATCAGAAAAGAACACTCTGCATCCTGAAAGTCTTTAGGGCATATGAAGGAAAGAGGAGATCGGAAATGGCCATTTGCACCATAGTTGTTGACACATAAGCCCACCTCGAAGAAAGCCTCTCGAATATTAAAAGTCCTGGTCTGGATACAAAACCAGCAACAGGTCATGTGTGAGAAGTTGTGTCTGGTGTTGATGCAAAAAAAAAAAA
>VYZM01005347.1:472727-529403 GCA_013398915.1 Dromas ardeola
AAAAAAAAACAAAACAGAGGAAGAGGGATAAAGCCAGGCAGTAGTTCTCCTGCAGCCCCTCTCCTTTGAGGCACTCTGACACCAGTGTCACTGCCTGTTGCACTGCAGATCAGGCTATCAGTTGTAAGATGCACCCGGGGCCAGGGAGCAGGAAAGCACAACCCTATGAATGCAGGAGGGGAGTGTGCGCTCCCTCATCCACCATGTAAAGGTAAGCCAGAGTCAACCTACAAGTTCAGTGCATGAAAATGGGGGTACTGGACAGGCCCTATTTGAGAGGGGTGATCTTTATCTTCATTACATAAAGGATCCCAGGGCTGTGGAGATGATGTGCCTTGTCCAAGGCCACAAAGTAAGCCCAGGACAACAGCAAAAGCAAAACCTGCACCTCCAGAGTCCGCAGCACTAATGCCATAATGCCACATCCACAGTGACTCCGTCTAAAAGCTTCATCTGTGAATTCTGACAGGATAATCCAACATTTCCTGCTCAAAGCATAGGCCACATTTCAGAGAATTTGTATGGCCCAAGTCTCCACGTGGCAATTTCGGACCCAAAGAGACTGAATCTGAGTGGCAGATCCCTCAAAAAATCTGTCACATTAGTTCATTTTAGGCTCCCAGCGCTAATGTTCAGGAAAACATTAAGTGACACAGTCCGGATTTTCAGTAACGTTTTTTCAGTAACATTAACATTTTCCCTGTGAGCTCCAGAAAGTAGTCACAAATGCAGTCAAGCCCTGTCACTGTCAGGTGCTCAAGTTCTAGCTCCAGGGAAACAGGTAAAACACATACTCCTTGGAAAAGAAGAGATTTTGATTCAAAGTGGCAGAGGGACTGAGGGTCACAGTAAGCTCAGAACGGGAAAACACAACGCATGATCCCATGTTGCATAAAGAGATCAGTAGCTGCTACATATATAATTTATGCCGCTGAGTCAGACATGTTCCAAATATGCACTTTTAACTACTAAAGCAAATTCAAAAAAAAAAGGCATGAAAACAAAGCACACATATCTAGAAACAATACCAGTAAACAGATCGTTTGGGTAAAGCTTTGAAGTGGTCATAATTATTAGGTCCTATTTTTCTACTGACAGGAATTGTATTTGAAATCAGCCAAAGCTTTGTTGAAATAACTGGTGTAGCTGTTTTCATTTTTCAGTTAGCATGCTAGCTATGAATAAATAATGAAGGTGCCATTTATTTAAAAACATATTCAACATGTCTCCCTTGGAAGCCCCATAGGGTGAACACGCAGCTCTACTTGTCTGTTTGCCTCACACTAAAAAAACTCGTGTCAAAGTACAAAGATTAGAGCGGGTGACAAAAGTACATCTATTCCCTCCCTGCCCCATCTTCCCCCTGCCGAAGGGTTACCATGCCAATAGAAATTATCATTTATTCATGTTTTCTTCAGAAGATTAAAAGTGTGCTGAAAACTTTCAATGTCGAAGCCAAGCATCTACACAGAAAGCATGATTCTCCCCCCAGTCAATTCTACACTTTCAGATTTTGTTGAAGCCCAAAAAATGTTTTTGTAAGGAAAGCATATGCATTTTCTATGGAATTTTATTTTTATTGAACAAGTATTTGAAGAAAAAAGTTCTGACTACCTCTGCTAGATGAAAGGTGCTCTCCCAGTACAGCGCGTTCACATTTCCAGCTGGACAGTCCGGTTGCATAGTATGGCAGCCATTCCCAAACCGCTTCCTTTCTTGCTATTTCAAGACAGTAGAAGAAACCCATCATTATGGTTGTTCATAACCAGTGGTTGATCGGAGCACAGTGTACTCAGTATATGGTGGGAGGCAAACAGATAGGAGCAGAAGAGTACTGGTGGTTTTCCTGTAACCCATACAAGGGCCTACGCAAGTAGTCTGACACATCTGCAGAATCAGATACGGGATTTTTTTTTCCGCTCCCTGTATCAGCTGATGCTAAAAGCCTTGTTTGACCACTGTATCAATACAGAAATGCAAAAACTGGAGTCTTCATGTTCAACCTCACTTTCTACCAAGAGTTATCATTCAGCATTCATTAGAACAGCAAAATACTATTTCCAAGAATTATGCCCGTGTTTAAAATCGTCAGAAAAGTATTTTCGGGGGAATGCATTCTCATCTAGAGGACATTAACAACTTGATAATTAAGGTTGAGATTTCCCCCTATAAACAGAGCTTAAAACCAACTATTTGAAGATGTGGTACCGTTTGGTTCTGGTGACCGATGTCTGGCCCTCCTACTGCAAGGCCAGGGCAGTTTTTCAAGCTGGCTGTCTGCTGCTGTGCACTACATAAGCCAGATCAGTTAGGACTACAGCATTCAGTTTCCACAAACTGCAGGGTTTGCGAGAGCTTGTTGTGGGAGTCTGGCAACACTAAACAGCAGCTCTGGATATATTCTGATCGGAAGGTAGACTGAGGCTGACTGAACACAACATTCAAATACAGGTCCAGCTCTTCTTATCAGGGGAAGATATTACTGTCAACTACAAAAGCAATAGCAGGTGCTATGAAAGGCCACCTAGTGCAGTCACCAGATAGAAGGACTAAAAGCTTTACTAAAGGAAGTGCTATTATTACTATTACCACAATACCAAATTAATTTGTGGCCTCGCCACATAGTATGGAGAATGACAAAACAAGTTGCAGGACAAAATAAATCCATGAGGGACAGGCCCATCCATGGCTTTTAAAATACAAGTGGTGGAAGTGAATGAAGGAAAAACCCACAGTGCATTAGTGGCAGGAAATCTGGCAGCAGAAGGATCAGTAGAGTTTCCCTGTGTACAATGCACAGTTACTGCTGTCAGAAGCTGGGGGCCGGGGGGAGGCAGCCACAGTCCTGACCCCAGACAGCAGCATTAAGAGCCTCATGCTCCATGTTATCATACGTAGGAACTGCCCAGGCCGCGGCTGAGGTCTTTGCGCTGGATGCCAACCCTGACCATTTCACAACCACCATTCCCACAGCACTTGTTCACTGAGGATCAGCAATGGAGGAGACAGCTGTTAGCCAGGGACACAGCAAAACCATGCCCTGCCAGTGTGCCTATTAACTTGTGGGGACAGAGAGAGATGACCAAAAGCCTTGACCCATCCAAATTATGAGAAATGTCCATTCTTCTCACCAAACAACTGTGCGAAGAAGATAAAGTCTCTTAAAAAAGATTGAAAAGATGAACCATGTTTCATTCCAGGGTACAATACCAAACATATCTTTACAGACTGACATCTTTGCTTCCACAGGATTTTTCTGTGGCTTTTCATTTATTTATTTTAAATTTGAGACAGATTTTGTTTCTTAAGGTCAAAAGCACTCAGTTTACCCAGCTATTTTTAGCCATGTTGGACAGATTCATTGAATTATTCCATGAATTATTCATAGCACTGAGAAACAGCCTGGGCATTCCTATGATATTTGAAAACAATGACAGCTTCTCACATTTTTGCTGTGCAACTGAAAAACCAGGCTCCAGCAAGAGTCTCACAAGTTTGCCAAGGGAGTCCAGAAATGAGCCTGTCTGTTTTCCTCTGGACAACATCTGTGCTCAAGTGCTGGAAACATGGTGAAATCAGTAGGCCTATTACAGTGAAGACAGAATATCTTGTTGCAGGGTTTTTCTTTATTTTATTATTATTTATTGTGTCACTCTTAGCTGACATAAATTTTTATATTTGTGTTTTCTGGGCTTAAAAAAAGCCATACCTACCAAAGCAGACAAAAAGGTCCTCAGAGCAGAGAAAGGAACAGCAGGGAGGAAATTGCTGCTGATTGTTCTGGAAATATCCTTCATCCAACTTACTAATTACACACTCCGTTGATCACCTATAATTATGATCTGAAAGGAAATTCTACACCCTAGCAATTTAGCTGGTGTTTCTTTTTTAAAGTCAACCATTTCCACTCTAATGAACCTCAGTATGAAGCAGCAAAACCTTGGAGGAAAAGGCTACAGACACAAAAATGAGTGCTTGCTGTCTCATTAACATTTTACTTGCTTGGCTAGGAGTCCTTTTGTTACAGGAAGCTAAGTGTTTTTATGGCCAACTCTCCTGAATCTGTAATAATATCCAATATGAATGTAAGTGATTTCTGCTTTTAAGCTACTGAGCCTCTAAATAATCTCCACTAAAGCTAATGTATCCACAGTCAATGTGCAGCACTAGCTAAAATACAAGTAATTGCTGCCTTGGCCAGCTCCACAGCACAACTCTAAACCTGACATTTGGCAGCTGTTAATATTTATAGCTAGATGGATCCAACCTGTCGGATATGGTCTTCCCAAAAGCAAGAATATGTCTGGAGCTAAAGTTTTCTTTTCAGTCAGTAAAAGTTAAGTCCAGGCTGAGATGCCCCAACACAGAATTAAGCCCACAGAAACCATGGAAGAGAGTTTCCCTGCACAGGTACAGCTGAACATACCCATGCCACATTGATATTCCTAGTCTTTTCCCAAAGAAACCTACAGCCTAGGTTTAACTCAGCCTTTAAAAGAAGAGTCCTAGGGAACCACAACGAATACAAGGCAGTAAAGCCTACACTTAAGACATTTCTGAGAAATTAATATAGCAGGTATTTAAGTGAGATTTAACAGTAAATAAATTACCGTTAAGACTCCTAATGTAGTGGGATCCTTCATGACTGCAACCAGCTGAAACAGCTGCCTCATGGCTCCAGAAATAATTCATGATATAAAACCAGGTCAAATATAAAAATGAGAAGAAAGCTACCTCTCAATGAACAAAGCTGTGAGAAATGTACTTCTCCTAAGCCCTGCCCTCACCTTCTCAGTGGGCAATTAGTTCTAAACAGGAACCAATCAGATGATGGTGAAGAGGGCTGAAGAGAAGATGGGGCTGCCAGTCTTCTTCCACCGGCAGGCATGTGGAGGAAAAATGGTCCAAACATTCCCCTTCCAGCCACCTTCCCACTGCAGTGATAAAGGCTGTAAAGGAGGTGGATAAAGAAAGGAGATCAGTAGCATGGTCAAAAAGGAGAGGAGCAAGGGGCAAAGATAAGCACAGAAGCTGAAGCTATAGAAGACAATAATTAACATTTCTAAATAGGATTGTTAGCTGTTCTCTCCATCCTTCCACAGAAACCAAGGCCATTTTGGATTTTAAAAGCTCTCTCAGACACGCACTATTTGAATTAAAAGACAAAAGCAACATGTGACACAGGCCACGTGGTTCAAGAAGCCAGCAGCCTAACACTGGTGAGGCATCAGTGCTCTTCAAATACCTAAGGACCAAGGAGAAAACCCTCATCCACCCAAGAGAGTTTCTCCACCCAGAAAGCTGCCCTCAGGGAAATATGCCTCCTGCTCAGGACTTCATTTAACCTATATCTGCAATGGATGCCTTTGGGCCACCTCCTCAGAGGGCAGGGCCAGCCACACCCAGAGCTCCTAATGGGGTCAGTGCTATCTGCTACAAGAATCTCTTAAAAACTTTCCTACCACCTTCAATGATACTGGGAGTCAACTCTTCCTTAGAGGATTTAATTTCTGCAAGATGACTTATTCTAAGACATGAGAAAAAATGAATTGCAGTAGAGATTATTTACTGCTCACACTAGTTTCTCTCATTTTCACCATTTCTTATATTGCTATCCCTTTGAGACCTTATCTCCTCCTCAGCTGTGTTTATACTGTGTGGTCTCAGGTCTCTTCTGTTTGAGAGTGTGAAGCTTGGTGGAAAAACAACAGAAGACTGCCTGTCATCATGGATTCTTTGGAGCTCAAATGAAACTTGTCTTAGGAGCTTTAGGGTGAAGTGAATATTGATAGGCTACTAGCGCAAAAACATTGTCACTGTGAAAACTTGTTTTACTCAATAAGTCATTATCAAAGAACAGAGACCAAATGTCCCATGTACCTTTCATATCAATCACATAGGCCAGGCACTTGAAACACTGAGTGACCTCGAGTGCGTTAGTTCCAACAACACCTGGAAAAACAAATAGTCTCACAGGAACCAATGAAAAGTCTAACCAGTAGCCTGGGGTTGTTTCCAGCAGTGGCAAGTAGCAGAGGCTGGGAGAAAAGGTAAAAGACCGGCACGGAGATTGGTGATAAGCAGTGTCCCTCAAGGGTCCATATTGGGATCAGTACTATTTAATAGCTTCATCAATGACATAGACAGGGGGACTGAGTGCACCCTCAGCAGATTTGCAGATGACACCAAGCTGAAAGGTGCAGGAGTGCCATCCATAAAAATAGAAAATTAATTAAAAGAATTTTTCAAAGTGTGGATTTCAGACATGCATGGGATCTTTGGCATTGTGGACAAAGTCATGCTAAGTCAAAGCTAAAAGTGACTCAAATATCAGCTACTGAACAGAAACTCTTTTCCTATAAATGTTAGTGTATCTCTTTTCCAGTCTTAAACCGAGCCAAACACATTTTTTTCTTATCAAGATGGTTTTGTAGAGTCTCTCCTGGTCTCCAAGAACAACTCGTCTAGAGATATTCCTCCAAGGTAGACTGGGTCAGGTTCTGCTTTTGCATCTTGACCATCGCGCTCTGTCCTGAGAATGGGGCAAGGGTCTATTATGCACACCTTCCATAGCTAGATTAGAGTTTTGAAACTTTTGCCAGATAATTCAGACCTTGTATTCTAATTCAGAGAACAAGTTTGAAGTCCTAGAAGAGTCCAGTGCCACAGAACAAGAATGAAAATTCAAAGAGTAGATTGTAGTCTTTATTATTCGATTTCATCTGTTTCCCTGACACAATAAGCAGCACCAAGTGGATAGGACCTTACACAACACTGCATGAGAGTATAATACTAATTCGCTCTTTGTCTACTGAGGGCCAGGAACCCCAATTTCAAAAGCCTGACAGCATAAAGTTGTGTAGAAACCAATAAACACATCCATAGCAGTTCTGATACGAGGTTTTATCAGAGGCCAAGAACTTGTCACCCACAGCATATCATTTTAGATAGATAGATCATCTAGGAAGACTCCCAATGTTGAATTTAAAGACCTTCTATCACAGAGATCCCACTACAGCACCACAAATTGTTCCAGCAGTTACATGTTCTCACAGAAACTGTTGTGCCATTATTTGCTGCTGATAACTGACTAGCTTCAGATTTCAGTCTTTAGTCTATCTTTCAGAAAACTTTTTCTTATTTAATCTGTGGGTCAATCCACAAAAAGGTTGCAAAACTTGATCCTTCCCAGAGTGAAATCCATAACTGGGAGTAAGAGGCATTAGTCTCCTTACACAATAGGTAGGGATAGTCTCTTGTCGCAAAATAATACGAACTGCTGGTATGCAGTAGAAGGGTAGTCAGGAGGAAATATCTAGGACAGAGCAACATCTGCATCTCTGATAGCTGGGAATTAGTCACCTCTGGCTTTTGAGGATCCATCATCCCACACACATCAGGACAGAATCATCCCCCCCAAAGGTAAAGGTCAGTGTCTCTTCTGTGGAAAAGCTATGGAGGATTCAGCCTTCTTTCACAATGTATGCAAGAGTGGTGGTGACTGCCTTTTAAATCAGCTCATTGACAGAGCACTCGCATGGGAAACGGAAAACTCAAGTTTAAATCTATTCTCAGATGAGAGAAAAGAGGAAGTTCACATTTTCTATTTCAAAAACTGTCCCCGACACTGGTATATAAGACCTGTATTCCATTTTCTTTTCTCACTCCGTCCTCTCAATTCTTTCATGGTTTCCTGCAGAGTGGCACAGTTTTGGGAACTGCGTAAAGAGTGCTACTCACCACCAAAAACTTCTCAGGAGACCCTTGTAGTTACGGCACTGTCCTAGGAGATGAGATCACAGGGAACTTCAGTCCTGCAATTTCCAGGCAGGCACACAACCTAGTTGCACATTACACTAACTTGAACTTCCCTGCATTTAACATGGAGTCCAATGACAAGTACTTTCATCAGTTATTCTTAGGGCTCTCATTGGTGCCATCCCTGGGGCACAGATACAGGGGACAGCAAATGTTGAGGATGTTTGTCAGGCCAAGACACAAGCTAGGCACTGTTCTCTTGCCAAGACAGAGGCAATTCTGGTCTGCAGTCCTGTGAGGAGCTTCGAAGCCAAATAGGGAAAGTATTGTGCAATGTAGGCAATTCCAGGTACTACAGTTGCTAAGAGGAGGTTTTACAAGAAATGCAAATTTAGATTTAGAGATCTGAATTCCACATGCATCCTGTATCAGGCATTTTAGTAGCTGGAGACTTTATAGGCTCCATGGTAAAGTCATTCCTTTACTTTCCTCCTGGATTACATAAACAGGCTGACTTGAAGTTTAGTCTTCTTTCCTGTGCCCCATTCTTGCAGCTGTCTTTGAAAATGTAAAATATATAGATTTACTGGGAAAAGACACACTACTGCCACGGTAAAACACACAGCAACAAAATCCTTAGCGGACACAGTAACATCCTCCAGCTTTTTTTTTTTTTTTGGTATTAGAAATTATGTTTATGATAGCATTTTCAGGAGGCTAGAAGGGGAGATTGCATGTATTTTTTGGTGACTTTTTCCTCCCTTCATAGCTGTCTCTTTTTGTCAGAAACAAAGAAACTATGAAGGAATAGACGTCACTTCCTCTAAAAGTGTGTGAAAGGATATATCTGGAGTTTTGCAGCTAAAAACCAAATGGGAGCCCTTAAATACATCTAGTGGTAAGAAATTCATTAAGTGCATTATGTCCTCTGAAGTATTTTAGCATTAACTTTGGTAAGCTTTCTATTCCTATCTTTTTTGTGGCATATGCAAATAAAATGTGATTATCCACAAGAGAAGCCAAGCCTACTTTTCTGCTAAGACAATCAACTTAATGAATAATTAGTGTAAGAATATTAGTAACATTAATGCTTAATGAGTTGAATCTTCTTTGCATCATATCCTTTAGTTTTCCCAGCTTGCTAAATAAAAATTTATTTATTGTCTTAAATTAAAGGACATTTCTGAAATGAGATATAATAAAGTTGCAAAGAAGGAAAAGCTAATCAAGATCATTAAAATGAAAAATTGTTAGAATAATTCACTTTCACCTGCAGCAGTTGCAGTATAGTTGAACTAAGAGTTTCTAATTAAACGAGAAAGTATGTGAAGTGCAGTTCAGCTGATTTGCATTTGTGGAACTGGAAGAAAATATTACCTTATTAAAGTGAGTTTCAGAGGAAATGTCATAGCACAGAGGTTGGCCTGACTTGACTTTCTAGTAGATTATGCACTCATTTATAAATTTGACTGCTTCACAGAGCCAGCTCCTCTGCGGCTCTAAATCAGCACGGTCTCACTGAAGTTAATGAAGCCACATCAATTTATACCAGGTAAGCATCTGCCCACTAACCCTTTCAATGTATATATTGCTGCACAGAGCAAAATTCAGCTGCATCTGCCACTGTGCACACCTCAGAAAGATGCCAATAAGAGACAGTGTAATGCTGCTGTGCCCAGATAATAAATTTACCCAAATTTTGCTGCTTGGACAAGGGTTGTACCACACTGTCTGACTCTGGTGATTTATTCTTGCAGCTATGTATAAGAAAATGAGCTAAGTCATATTTGCTGGCCGGGTTTTTGATGAAGTCCAGCCCATGAATACCACTGCTCTCAGTGCTGTACACAGCACTAGTTAAAACTACCATATTTACCCCAATCCATGACAACCCTGAATCTGAGTTGAGCTCATATTTTCACAGCTGGCAAGGAGAGGGGCTTTTGTTGGCGCTGTCTGGTGTGATGTACAACCCCCTTCATGGTGGAGTCTCTGTGCTTTCCTACCTGCAGTCCCAGCAGTGAGATTACCACAACAACATGGTTGCAGTAAAAACAAGGAAACCAAGCCCTCTCTCACCAACAGGTCCCTTCTAACCCGAACGATTCTATGATTCTGTGATAACAGGAAGCAGCCTATTATTACTTTAGAATCATAGAATTGTTAGAGTTGGAAGGGATCTTAAAAATCATCTACTTCCAAACCCCCCTGCCCTGGGCAGGGACACCTTCCACTAGACCAGGTTACTCAAAGCCCTGTCCAACCTGGCTTTGAATACTTCAAGGGATGGGGCATCCACAACTTCCCTGGGCAACCAGTGCCTCACCACCCTCGGTCACCCTTTATAAACACGGAATAGCCAGAGACTAATCCTGCATTGCCCTACTGCCTGTGTACACATTCTTGATACAATAAAATTGTGAGGGTATTCAAGGTATTTAATTCTGATTAGGTTAATCTAAGAAAATTCTTGGATTTTAAACTCCTGAGGCAGGAGGAAAGGATCTTCCGAGATTCAAATAATATATTTCATCTCACAGATGGAGTCAAGCAGAACTCTAACTATGGGCATCTGCTGCAACATCACAACTACATCTAGATTATAAAAATGTAATACTTGATACTGGCAGAGTACTTACTATGTCTCTTTAAGAAACCAGGATTCAGTTTATTGAAGAAGCAAATGCTATTGCAGCTATTTTACGCTTATATTTTGTGCAAAAGAAAATGACCACGTCTATCATGCCTTTGCTAGGAAAACCACAGCCGGTTTTGGGAGGCATTCTGTGGTCAAGGATCCAGCTATCAAAGTTGTGTTACATCAGAGACAACAATGACCTGCTGACAGAGATAACAAGACAAACCAACAGAACAGAAGCTTCAGAGAGGTCTCATTTCCAGCACTGCTTCATTCATTGCAGCTACAGGCCTAAATTAACCTTGCAAAACTGTCATGAAAACATAACAGGCCAAGCATAAAATTTACTCTACAACTCTCTATCATACCAGTGATGACAAAAAATATTAATGACATTCCGTTCACCTGTCAAGTTGATTGCTCAGCCCAGATAAAAAGCAACAGTTTTGTGGAGCTGTTTCAGCTGACAAGCCCCAATCACAGCCATGTCATCCCAGCAGTGTAGCCACACTAATTAGGGGGCTGTTCAGCCTGGCCTTTTCCTCCCCTGCCAGGGGTGAGCAGATAGCTAAACAGCCCAGACCAGCCTGGCTGTTAAACACAGATGTGTCACTAGGTCAAATGACCTTTTGGCCCCATTTGATTTAAAAGCCCATTAGGCCAGCTTCTTTCTATTTATATTTTAAATATTTCCAGTTTAGTGTTAATTATGGAATTATACACATGCTTGGAAAAATCTATTTTATAAAAAACTTAGTTGCCTTAATACTGCATATGCAAGAACCTAAATTCACGTTGATTTTCTATGCTACGTGCCACAGGAATTCTTCTACATGCTTTGAGCAACCCTTGTTAAGACTAAAAATAATATTCAATGCTACCAAACAGATGAATTACAAATAACCTACAGCCACTATCACAACTATGATCTATTCAGTGAGGAAGGCAATGAGGCACATCACTTAACACCACCCCCACCCCCCCATAAAAAAAAATAATGAGGAGGTGGTGTAGGTACTCCTCCTTTTACTTCTATCTGGCCAGTTGTGACCCTGACATTCAGCAGCACTGCCAGAGCGTGAAAAGGAGAAATAAAAAAAAAAACAGATAAATAAGGAGAAGCGAGGAAAAGAGGGCAAGGAACAGACAGTTGAAGGCTTCTTACCTGGGCTAAGAACACCCATCTTGCTGATTATTTCCTTTAGTCTCTCATGGTGTTATACAGGTTGCAGCTGACACAGTGTGCCAGCACAAAGAAATTGTGATGGGAGGGGACCAGCGCAGGCCATTTTGGGAGTCCTGTATTGGTGGCGCGGTGCCGGCACAGCGGGGGCTGCAGGGGTCTCTGTGAGGGGAGGCCCAGGCCAGACAGGGCCGAATCCAGCCGGCTCCAATGGCCCCACTGCAAGGCACAGCTCATCCCCTCAGCCACCATGGCTGTGCCTCTGAGGAAGCATGTTTTAAAAAAACAAAGGGCTAAAAACCTGCCTGGCAGAGTGAGAGGGAGAAAAAAAGAGTGAGAGAAACAGCCCCGCAAGCCTGGAGCTTGTTGGTGACTCGTCACCTTGCCAACATAGGCTTGAATATATTGGGAATGCTGGAGGCACTCGACACGAGAAGTCTCCAGACACTGCAATGGGTGTTTGAAGATGAAAGTCACAGAAAAGATTTGTAGTCTGGTCTGAGCAGCAGCTTTTAATCAAGGGGCAGATTTTGTAAGTGTGTAGGTTTTCACAGGTGGCCATTAAACCTGCGATGCCAGTACTTTGACAGCACCTTTACGTTTATTTACATACAGCGTCTATCAATGCCAAATAGAATGGCTGACACTACCATGCCCAAATAAAGAAAAAAACACCAAAAACCCCAGACTTCCCAAAGCTCCTGGTAGCTGAGGTACTCAGACTTCTTGGTACTCTTGAAAAACAAACACAACCTAAAAATTCTTTGAAACCTACAAAACACACAGGAAGTTGCTATTACTATAAATGTGTAAGCGTACACCAAAATGAAACTCTAAGGACAGAAATATGTTGAAGGAAGAGGATGCCTACAAGGGAAAAAAAGGGGGGGAAAAAAAAGAGGGGAAAAAAAGGAAATACTGAATACACAAAACCAGGCACAGCTGGAAAAAGGATGCCCTGCTTTCCCTGAGATTGAGGTCACCTTTTTAAGTAACAATGCATCATCCTTCTCTAGTCTCAAATCACATATTAAAAGAAAAGACCTCTTGAGGCCCTTTCCAGCATGATTCTTTATGAAGCAAAGAGCCATTATCCAAAAATCCACATTATTTCAGATGCGTGATCAGTCTGTGGGGCTGTTGGGCGGGTTAGTAGGCTTGCTTTGGGCACAAATTGATTGTGTGTGGCCTTGGAGAGCAGGAAGGCATACAGAGAAGTTAAGATGGCCAAGTTCAGCCAGTACCATTTCACTGCATAACCTTCCAGAGTTAACCTCCCTCTACCCTTTTCTTGCAATTAGCATGTTATAACCAGATTTCCAAGTTTGTCCCACACCTTTCCTTTATTATTTTTGCACATACAGGAGGATCCAGGCATTGCTTCAAGAAGTTTTGGCATCTTTCTAGATCTGTAAGCCTGTGAACTCTGCAGGATAAAGTAAACCTCCATGAGCTAGATCCCTAAAGGATACGAGACCTCCTGCTGATGACAGTAGCAGTGTTAATGCTGAAGCCACAGCTGACATACATATTCCTTAAGTGACAAATTTGCAGAAACTTTAATTCAATAACCTTTGCTTTTTTTTTGTCTCGATGATGCACACTTCCAATTTGAAGATATTAGTATTCAAAGTTATTTAACAAGTTGTTTGTGTGATCATATTCCAGCCTGTTAGGTGTTTCTGCAGCTGCATTTGCAGTAAGATTTTCATGGTGCGCAAGAGGTCACATACTGATTCAATTTCATGATTATGGCACTCAAGACAACATGGCCAATATATTATGGCTGTTTCAATATACTCTCCCTTTTGCCCAGACAGTTATGATACTTTATCCATGAACATTCCTAAGAATAAAATTCACCAGGGAGAAGTAGATACCAAATACATGGAGAGGGAAGTTCTAGACAGTATTTTTTCCACTAGTAAGTGGTCACAAACATTAGACGTTGCAGAATTTCCTGGAAGTATTGATAGATTTGACATATAAGGAGAATATTCTTCATAAAAAAGCTGTGTATGAAAGCCTTAAAGCCACAAGTCAGAACTTCACAGATGACCACATCAAATGAAAAGGATTTGGGGCGAAGAGTGGGATTTAATGCTGAGACTTGAAGCAGAACACAGGACAGATAGTCTCAAAGAGCTGATCAGAAAGGAAAGAGGGATTCAGAATCTCCTCCTCAAATCCAGCCTTTGGTTATAGAGACACCAGTTAAAGGAAAAAGGATTTTTAACACATTCATGTTTATAACAGTACATGTAACATATATACTAGTGCAAATACACACAAATATTTAATGTATAACTTATTCCAGCCGTTTCCAGAATCCCTTTTGTAATTTGTTTTTGCTGTTCCATTTCAGCACTGACCAGCATTCTTCTAGGTCCATGGACATTCTTTTTTCCATTCACCTCCTTCACAGCTACTCACTGTGGTCTTCTCGAGTTCCTTTTAAAAAGTATTCTTTCCGGTTATCTTCCTATCTTTGATGTCTTAAACATACATCCACCCATTCATCTCACCCCTTCTAAATGCCTCTTTTCTCTCCCCACTCCTTCCATTTCTCTACTTCATTGAGTGTGGCCGCCTGTGGTGAACGAGCCAACTTTCACAATTCACATATTTTCCTGCTGCTTTTTCTGCCTCCCATGTTGCAATTTTTTTCCCTGCAGTTGCGCCTATCACTGCTCTAGGAACTGAACAGCCAAAGTGATGCAGGCAAGACATCCAGTTTCATCATCCGATTCACAGCATCACCCCAAAACCAGTGGTATCAGCACAGCTGAGAGGGTAGAAAACTGCCATACAAGGGCTTGCACTTTGCAATTGCCAACGCTACATCACACCCCGAATTTTGCCCTCTCTCCCTCACCCTTATCTTACAGAGTAAGCCATCTTAACTCACACGTAAGACATCACTGCAGGCTCTCCTGCTGCTTTTAGTAGCACCAGAGTATGAAACCTTCTAAATAAAGGCTAGGAATGGCTAACCCTCTAGCTACCTCGATGATCCATCTGGACAGATCAGTGCAGCATTATCTCAGACAAAGCTTTTAAAACCAGATTTTGATAATGTATTTGTATCTAGACATCCCATTATCATGATTTTTTTTTAACCACCTCCCAATTTTATGTCCACATCTCTTTCCAACAGGAAGCTATTTCTGATATACACCCTAGAAGTTCTCTTAATAGCATTTCCCTTGTGTATGTAATTAATCCACCCTCCTTGCTTTCTCATTCCTTGTATTTGTAGATTTAAAGTCATGCCTGTTTCTTTTCCCTGCTGAAACTGAACAGACAACACTCAAAAAAGAGCAGAGATACCACCCTGTCAACAAAACTTTTCCTTGACAGACAGGTACATATGAGTACATTCAAAGGAATCGTACGGAAACTTCAGACACTGGAAATAGAGTAAGGTATTTTTCATACTTGAATTCAAACTTTACCTTCATTGCCATTGTGCTTAGAACACAGGACAGAAACAGAAATAAATCAAGGAGGCACATAACGCTGAACAACTGAAAAGGGATAGGAATGAGAAGGAACATCTGATGTCCCTGAAAAAAGGAAATTCCGTGTACTTCATGCACATTTGGATACATTCCCTGAGAAACCAAAGCAGAGTCTGGCTAGGAGAAGAACAAAGCAAAAGCACAACTAAGTACAGTTACTTAAGCGCTGCAGTATTCTAATGATTTATGTAGTCCTGACACCAAGTAATTGACTGCAGATTTCCTTAATCTTACATTTAGGATTAAACTATGTAATAACCATTTCCAGTACAAAATTAGAAGCTCACTAAATCTGTTCTAGTATATAGTTTGCTTGATGCTTTCAGAGAATTTAAAAAAAACCCATGAGCTCACAGCTGTGAATATAACTTCCATCTTAACATGATGCTATTTCAGTAGGACTGTTTTACAGATTGCTATAATATATTGTGACCATCATAAATTACAGAAGCACACAAAAGGCCAAGGGGATAACATGTTTATACCTCCTCCCCCTCTTCCACCTTCTCCATTTCAGAGCAGCCTACATGAGGATGAGATACAAGTTTTAGAGAATCATGCTGCTGTGTGAAGCCAGGGTAACTTTCTCTCCTGAAAAGGAGTAGAGATGCAGCTAGAAAGATAAGTAGATATGATCAAATTGTTGGAGCAGTACACCTTGTCATGTGATGACAAATGTTTTAATCATTGCACTGATGTACAGCTTGGGCATAAAGCACCAGGTTTCTGCTGCACTAGAACAAATAACTTCTTAAAACCATTCAATTTCACTTTCCATCTCCTTCAGCCTTTCAAGGGTTTCTTGGAAAGGAGATCAATTCTTACTGAAGACTAGGTTAAGCATATCGAGGTGATGGGAAGATATATCACAAAGGGAGTAACACGTTTAAAGACAAACATCTACACACTGCTGTGTGTATTCCAGATGCATCAGTTCATTTCCTGAGGTCATTATAATCCTGTTGAAAATCTTCACAAATCATTTAAATCATACAATCGTTTAAGAAAATTCCTGTAACATATCCAGAGAAAAACCAACTGGCAAAGTAATCATAATCAGTTTATAAAGTCAATAAAACTATACTTTGCTGGATGAAAGCACTAAGAAGAGAATAAGTAAACAAATAAGTAAACAAATAAAGTGAGCTATCCTGAAAAAGAAAGATGGCGTTCAGAAGGTTGCTGCTCTGAGTAGCCAGGGGTGCGAGATATTCAGTTAGTTTAGGGCTGAATTCTGGGAAGCGTCAGACAGATGGTGGCTAAAAGAACAAAGAGAAGTCTTGCTTAACAGGTTAATTATTTCTTCAAGATCCCAAGGGAGAAATTTAGGATGCTGGCACAGCTGAGAATAACTACTGTTAACTATTGTCATAGAATATTAATAATAATTTTTAAAAAGTCACAAAAAGTCTTATTTCTTTCATAACTTTGTCTCCAGCTCTGTATTCAGGAGTACATTAGCTTTATTAAAAAGAATTTGCCGTGTTCTCAAGAACTAGAGGAGTTTAGGTGAAGCTGCCTGATACTTCCTCAGAGACAAGGAATCTGTTAAAAATAACACATGGGTACACTACTTCCGCAAGTTCAGCTGACTTTGAAAGTGTCAGGAATTAGGATATGCATCTTGATAAGCCACAGATTTGCAGGGGATTTTGATACTGCAAATGCCAAGTTCCAAGGAAAAGTCCCTTGTAGACACCAGGTAGGAGGGAACAGGCAGCTAAGAGCCAGTTCGCAACTTATTTCCCAGATGCCTGCCCCAGTACCTAATACTACCAATATTTGCTTCGTTTGTGGGAAGAAATCTGCCACTTCAAGCTATACTGCAAACATCTAGAATAGAAGATCACCTGTCCTAAAAATCAAACCTTATTACTAGTACACAGTCAAGGATCACAGGTGGGGATGCATTTATGGAAGCTGGACAGTTGAGCTAGTAATTTACCTGGTTCACCTATTTAAATAAAATTTTTGATAGGTTGAACAAGATCATTTACATTCACCTAAGGAAACCCCTTTTACATTGGCTGATACTCCATGTGACAGTGGAGCTACCTAAAATTAATACAAGCCTTATATGACCTCATAACCTAGTAAATTCTGTTGACTTCATCTCCCTCACCCAAATTACTTTACTCATTCTGAAGTTTAATACCTATTGAGGTGCTGTTATCAAATAAAATTGCAGGGAAACATAATTAGCCAGGCTTTCCATGGCAGTGTTTTATTGCCCTTACAGATAGTGTTTCATTCTATTTATGACTACCAACACAACAAATCTTATGGGACTGCCCTATTTTGGTAATTGTCTGAGCACATTGATTTCTTACTAGCAATATTGCTCAAATGATACAGTTCTGAAGGACACTAAAAGACAACAAAAACAAATCAAGACAGTTATTACACCAGCAGTATAATTTATTTACTATTCTCCCCACCCTCCAGTAAAAATAACAGATTCTTTTCTTTACAGACCAGTCTGACTGCAGATTTTAAGTGATTCTATATGCCCATGGATTAATTCCATTTCTTCATACCAATGTAAATGCAGAATAAAGGCCTTTTGTTATAAATACAGACCATGAACAGAATGTGGTTCACAATATAAGAGGGGTCATAGATGACAAAACATGCCAGATAACTGATGTTTAACTTAAGTTCCAGTTTACTGAACAAGCAAAAAGCTGTTATCGTATTCCACAATAAACAGCAAGAAAAGTACAGGGCTTCTAAATTGAAAAATAAGGTCACACTTGAGGTGAAAGAACTCAGTTAATTCTCAGGTTTTTAAATATCTAAATGATCCCCTAAGATCTTTCAATTGTATAATTCAATTGGCTTCATGGTGCCCACAACTCATACCTTTGCGCACCAACTCTAGTATATGTCTCCAAATATATCTAGTGAATAATTCCAAAAACCATTTCTGAGAATGAGTGCATTTCTTTATCACTTGAGTTGATGGAAATACATTGGGGAAGTCTGGACAGTGTCTTAAATGTTTCTTTCAGAAAAATACAGATTATGAAAGAGTTCCTAGGCAGTCACTCAGGGACTTAAAAATGTACCATCAGATGAGCCATATAAATCAAGGAAGGTTTAAGATCTAAAACCATGGAAATAAAATACAGTTCAAGCCATAAGAAGTGGCAGGACATCTTTCAAGTACCAATACATTGTGTCTCAATTGTACTGAAGGACGATAACACATAATGGTGCAGAAATAACATAATTCATTAGCATCAATACACAGTAGTAGGTAATAAAATTATTCAGAGCCGCAGTGTCATTAATCTATGCCAAGCGACACAAATGAAACCGAACATCTGAAAACAATATTGCAAGAAAAATCTAAATGGAGAACATGTTGGAGAATCTGAGCTGCATGCAAAGAACATTGTTGTTAGTCTCCTCAACCAAGTAGTACTGTCATTTTAATGATGGCGTAACATAGGTTTGCAGAGCCAATCTTACGCAAGACAGGCTATAATCCCACTGTAGCTGCAGCTTCACGTCTTCCTACTTGAATTCCCTGAGAGGCGGGAAGACATATGCATGATCAGATGAGCACAGAGCCAAAAGGCCACATTTCTCAGGTACCCGATGCAGTATTTGGAGCTGCAATGGGTCCTGGGCAAAATGTGCTGCTTTGGGGGCATCTGTTGGTGGTCAGTATGGGAAAATATGGGACAAAAGCTGTGTGGTGGGGTAGATTTTGCCATCAAAAGGTAGGACAATACAGCTGTAAACAGGAAGCATCAAAACAAGCTGGAAATTTGGAGGTGGCAAGCTGAGGTGGATCCATGGCCATTTGCCACGTGAAAAAGATAGCAGGGGAACAAAGGTGTCAGAAAAACAGTACAGAAAGCAAAAAAAAAAAGTAACGTTCAGTTTAAGGTACTCGGAGATGGAAAAAAGCAAGCAGAACCTATGTTCCACTTGTATAGTGTTGGGACCTGAAAGGGTGAATAAGCTTTTATTTCAACATATTGAAAACTAATCTCCTGGCAGCAGAAGAGATTAGCAACACAAAAGATAAATGTTAGACTGTCATTAGACTTTCTGAACTCATTGCACACATTTCTGCTGTCATATTGCAGCATCCCATTAGAAATCACTGGTATTAAAGGCCATTTCAAAGTGGGACCTTCCTGAAAGTGTTTTAGAGCAGTACTGATCTCTCATGATGACAGGGGAAAAACCTCCATTTGCTCATGAGACTGCTCCTGTTTCAGCTTCTAAATTAATCTGGGACCAAATGCCCAAAGACAGACTCACAGTGCTAATGACAGAAGCCTCTTGCTTGTAAGAAACAGCATTTTTTTCTAATTAAAAAGAAACCCAGCACACGATATAAGGGAGAGGCTGATTACCTAAGAGACCAGTTTGATGGCTGGAGTTGTTGTTGTAGCAGCCATGGGATTCCCAGAAGTGATGCTGCAAAGAACACCAGTTCAGCATTGATTACTGTACGCAGAAACACTGGATCCTACCGTCCATCCCAGAAATGGGAGCCTGGTTTCTTAGTCAAGACCTCAGAAAGATGATCATCGTTCCTATTTTTAGTAAAAGGTGAAATACAGAACCCTAGTTCTCTTCAGCTCTCTTCAAAGATAGAATTTTGCTTTAGCAGAAGAAAAAAGGTGATTAAAGACATCCTGCATCTTAAAAGTGATGGTACAAAATTTGGGTGACTTAGGCTATTCTTCAGTGTTTAAAAACTATAAATACACCACCGGTGCTATGAAAGTTAGAAGAGGGTTTTACTCTGACACAGAGTATGATCCAGTGGCATGAAGGGTCAGACTGTTTGGGTTTTCTAGGCCTGACCAGCCAAAGCTTCTGACTCTATAGTAATTGTAGATCTGCTTTTTGATGGTGTTCATCCCATAGCAGATGCAACACAAGGAGGCATAGTAAAGGAGCCTCAATGCATATGAAGAATGCATAAAGCCACATCTGATCCTTAATATGCTTCCATGGAGATGCAGAAATCCAGGATGCATGGAGCCTGCCGGAGAGGAAACTTTAGTTTGATTCCATAGTTGTGTCCAGGCATTAAAAATGTCTTCGGTTTTTGTGTTTGGGTTTTTTTTTTACCCCCAGTGTGCTCCAGGTGGCAATATCCTTCAGAGTTTTTATAGTGATGGGGTAATCCCAGTTTCATCTTCTTCTAAATCTTCCCAAGATAGGGCAGGGGGGGGAAAAAAAAATAATAATAACAATAATAAAAATCACTACTCTGGCTGCCTGGTCTCCCTAAATCCCCCACTGTCATGAGTGGAGACTGAGAGACTCCTCCAAATGTTGATTCAGCCTAATTTAGCTAAACTATGTGACTTATTTTGTTAGTTTTGTTGGATGTTATCCCATTAAACCTTTTATTTTATTTCCAAGAATGCTGTCATTGCTCACTCCCACATGTTTTATATGCCTCCTTGGGCACTGCTCTGGGTAGGAATGTCACATTGTTCGTGAAATTCCAGCCTGTGCATAGAGCCAGCACCCAGTCCATGCACAGCAAGAGTTTTACTTTATAGGCAACCAAGGAGACTTCCTTGCAGGAGGCCATCTGTACACCTCCCAAGTTGAATTGTTCTCTTCTTCCTCTTTGGCAGCATGAGGCTGTTCCCAACTTTTTACATTTGTTTTAACCTTTTAAAATCTATTCATTGAGGCACTACTGTGCTTTCTGTGAAAGCACACTGGCCTCAGTCCTACATGGAATGCTTTACTCAAGTATTTAACTATATAATCAGTCTTGCCTAATGAAAACTGACATATGAAATACTACTGCTGAAGCACACTATGTTGATTCCCCTGGTGATAATTTGATTGTAATGTCAATAAATCAGTCACCAGGTTAAAAAAAAAACAACAAACAATAAACCAGTTAATGTGGTCAAGTGTAGAAATCCTAACGCAGGGAGGAAAGAAGCACATCAAAGGGCCTGGAAGGGAAAGTGTTGGGCCTTGTTTAGTAATGGTTGCATTCTTACCCTCATTTGCTCAGCAACAGCTGAGCAAGCCAACCTCTCCCGCCACCCGCTGTATGGGAACACAGATTCCCTCCCTGGGAATAACTGCAAGACAAAAAAACACTAAAGAGTTTCATCTGGTGTAAAATTTGAAGTGACATATACCACTTTGCAGACAATCCAGGCCAAGAAAGAAGCAGCCTTTTTCCCCCCTGTGTTGGTAACTTGCCGAGCTGCAGTTAGTATCTTGATGTATCAGGGTGAAGATAGATGACACTCAGTCTCTGAAAAGCAAACAAAAAGTCTGTGAAGGATATTGCCCCTTTAAGTAGAAAACAGTTAACTATCTTTCATTTCACATCAGAACAATGAAGTAACTGGACAACTCCAGGCTTTCTTCATAATAGTGAAGATACAAAAACATACAAGAACAGCTTGGGCTTGTGGTCAGCATTGAGAGAAAGAACTCAGCTCTCCCGAGCTTGCAGCAGACTGCTCATTTTTTCTGGAGTGCAGTGGGAAATCCTAATGTTGTAACCATAGTCAATGCAAAAACAAAATCGTTGATAGTAAGTTAAAGAAGAATTACTGATGCATCTTCCTAATGAGAGAAGAAAAAAAAAAAAGACGGAGGACATGTCCACATGCTTCTTTGTGGCTACACGTGGTTTGAAGAAAAAAAAAATATAAAAAAAAAAAAAAAAAGACGGAGGACATGTCCACATGCTTCTTTGTGGCTACACGTGGTTTGAAGAAAAAAAAAATATAAAAAAAAAAAAACAAAAGAAGGAGAAGGCTTTCACAGAACTCCCTCCCATTTAGTTCCTCTTCAAATGGAGAGCTGAAGCTTTCAATTTAGAAATTATTTGCTATACATTTGATAAGATGCAAGAAAAGGCTTTTCATGCAGCATCACTTCAAAAAAATTAATTAGCACCCCAGCAGAGTCTGCTTCCCACCCACCAATGTTGCAGCACAGCACCTAAAGCACACGAACAAACACCTGCACCACACTGGGCCACATAGCCCTCTCTGCGAGGTCAAGCTTGAGCTGGGCACTCAAAGCTGGCAGTGAAGGACTGCACAAAGCCTTCCCTGTAATCACCTGTAAGCAGCTTTTCTGTGGTGGGCTACAGACATCAACCATGCTCACCAAGCACTGCCAGTGATACTAAATCCCCTGCAAGGGAGCTGCTTCATCTCTATTTCTTCTGATCTAGCACCTCACATCTTCCCAGGGGTTTCCAGGTGGAAACGCCACCACAGTGCTTCTCCACCAAGCTTGAAGCCCAACTGACATCACGGTACAGCATCTTCTACCCTGCCTTTTCATTGGTAGCATCATCTAATTCTTATACTACGGCATAATGGCACTGTCAAATGGGCAGCCATTCAAGGGGATCTTCCCACAGCAGCCACCTTGTTACCCTGAGCCAAGTGGGACAATTGTCTCAGGCCCTACAGCACCATTTCCCAAAATATTTGCTGTTTTCCGGTTGGTCAATAAAGATTAGTATGCATCCCCGGGGCTTAACAGTGGTCTTCTTAGCACCCTTGAGACATTCCCTGGGAACAAACCTTTAGCAGATGCCAGAGCGTGACTCACTCATTTATTTAATGCTGTAGTTCTAGTTTCCCTTTTATGAGAAATTCTTGTTGTGTAGTTTCTCCCTTCAAACATATACAACCAAGCGTATCCACTTTATCACTCCCCTATCAACTGACCTTTCTCAGCTAGAGGAATGTCTTCAAGCAGCATCATCTTACTAAACACTATCTAATGAACTCCTGTAGAAATATTGTCTTGACCTTCAGTTGACACCTCATCATAAAAAGGCAACTCCAGCACAGCCTCTACAATACCTTATCCACCCATTTCCTTTGCAACAAACAACAAGATGATGTTTTTGACCAAGGAAAATAATAAAGAAAAAAAGTCCCCTCTCTTATATGTCCATTTAAACATGGTGTACTTAACAGCATTTGGACTAGCCACTTAATGCACTTCAGTCACCTTCTATACATCTACAGAAGTGGCAATTACCATACTTTGCAATGAAATTTGCAATCAGTTGGCCACCTTTCCTATATCATCATGATTAATGTATTCACCAGTGCCAGTGGCTTTCATTCTGCTGGGTACATCACTGAAACATGGGACTTATGGCAACATCCATTACACTTACAGCATGGAGCTAAGGTTCTGCTGTCTTGGTTCTGAACCCCTCCTGCAATAATTCGCTGCTGACCATTAAGAGCTTGTTTCCAAGGAAACATTGCAAGGACTACATGAACCTAAGATGTATAGACCACAAGTAAACCCACAGCTTGAGAAGGTCTTGCTCAATCAGTACTCTTTATGCAGTCATCCTAAAGGAAGACAGACCCATTTTAGCAAGCTATGGTGACAGATAGCAACAAAGTTTTACACCTATACATCAAATTTATGGGGCATTCAGGTACAACCCCAAATCGCAGCCATAATATTTCTTCAGATTTAACTTTTGTCCAGCAATTTGTTCCTCTGATGGGGAGTTGGAACTGCCTTTACAGATATGTTTGTGACTTGTCACAAAAGCTTTCCAGGCTGGCTCTCACCAGCATGACCACTGCTTTGAAGACAGTCATTTGAATCTCAAAGGCACAGTGGACTAGTTCTATGCCCTAGACAATTGACTGCCTATTAGGGGCGTACTTATGCCAGTTTTGGTTTCAGATTCATCTCTACAAGAGCAAGAATCCCTGGACTGCTTTCCATTGCATAAGCAGGCCCTGAAAAGGTTGGTCTTCAGGACTGTTTCCAGTCACAGACAGGATTTTAATGACAAAGCCTGAGTAATTGGCAAGATCGGGGCTGGAAATAAATATGCAGATAGGCCAACATTTTTTCCTGAAGAGGTTTAACATGCAAGAGGAGATTGAGACTAATGAAGTATCAGGTTGGTTATAACCAAGTAATAACATCTTCACCCTGTCAATCCAGTCACTTGACACATGACAAAAATGAGCTGGCAGTTCATATGACTAGACTACAACAGCATTCCCATTGCTCAAGATCTTGGCCCCTTTCTGTGCAAGGCCCCATGAGAGGGTCAGTAGCACGCACAGAGCCTCATTTGACATGGAAATAGCACGCAGCAAAAGATTTGCCTGACCAAAATTCCTTGTGGAAGAAGAGCCTAAGAGCATATCTCAAACCTGATAGGTCTGTTCTTCTCAAGAAGAGTTTGTATAATTATATAACTACATCCCTAAGTGTGACATCAAGGAACCTCTAAAAGCACAGTCAGGTAACAAGGTGCTCTAGGAGGACAGGAAAAATCGCAAGACACCTTTTCCATGTTTTGCATTAAAAAGGGCCTGGATAATTCTTAAGAAGTGAAAAACCTGTTTCTTACCAAGATCTGATAAGCTACCATAGCACTATTAGTCCACAGGAGAAGGAAGGTAATACAGCTCAACTATATACTCTTCCTTTGTAAGTTAGGTAACAGCAAATTACCTCACATTTCACACTGAATCACAGAATTTCCTAGGGACCAGGAATGCACGTACAGAAAGTTGCAGCCCAGTTATAACTCATGCTGTACTCATTGAATGTTGAGTCAGAGCCCAGACATCATTTGGTATCTTGAGGTGTTATGGACAGTGTGGGGTGCCCATGAGCCCGGCCAGTTCCATGTCAGAAATGGCAGCTCCTTCACTCCTTAGAACTTGCTCCATCTCCATGCAGTTAAAGTTTAAAAAAAAAAAACAAAAAAAAACACACAACAACTTTCCGTCTTCAGGAACAGATTTGGTGGCTTGCTCAGCATTATAAGCCTTACCTAAATTCTTTGCAAGCAGAAAATGAAATTCTTAAGCCAGTTATGCAGATGCTCTCAGTAATATTGGCCAATAAGTACATCATCACAAGCTGGCTTAAACTGTAGCTGTGACATTTAGAAACATAAGCAGGTAGACGCATTACCGAATATTTTTACACTTGGATTTTGCATGGAAAAGAATGTTCGAGTATTTCCAAATCTCAGAGTAAAAAGAAAGAGTGCCATGTTTTTTCAGTGTTTCTAAGGAGGGAAAAAAAAAAAAAAAGGCCTTTCTTCAACATTTTTTTCTTACTTTTAATCCTGTAAGATTTTGTCTAGGAATTAGATTTGGTTCTAAACTACATCTAATTTTATTAATGTAAGTGTGGAATAAGTAAGTATTTCTATCTTATGAACATTCAAGACAAACATATTATACCAATCCATCATGTTGTAGCATGTGTTCCATAAACTCCAGAAAAATACCATAATCTTAAATGCATGTTCCATTCAGGATCCCAGCTCATTTCCAACACAGCAAAAAAAAGATGAAATCATAAGAACTAATAATCAAAGACGCTTTTATGGGTCTCAGTGCTCCTGACTCTCCAAGTTCCGTAACAACAACAGAAACTCACTTAGAGAATAATGATGTTCTCAATATTTTTTTCCTGTTGCTGCCATTTATACAGTCCTAAGGGTGCTGTCTGGGAAAATAACAAGAGCTAATACAGAACAGCTTGTTGTCAGCATTGAACATCAGCCTAAGTGAAATAGAGATCAACGTGAAGTGCACTTTACAAAGCCTATCTTCAGACCTCAGGTAAACGCTTGATGGCAGGAATTCTTCAAACAGCTGGAGACATTGCCTGCCTCCCTCCTGCTCCTGGCTGCTCCTCCCTGCTCCCACACCACCCCCTGCTCTCTGCAAACTGAATTGAGGCAGCAACCTTTTAAGCAGGTGCTGCATCTGAACAGTTAACACTTTCTCTGCCTCTTCCTTTCTGCAATACGGAAGATCCAGAAGTAATTTTAGGGACAGGGCTGGAGGAACAAGTGGTAGTGTACCTCTTCTCTACCAATGGGCTTCCCAGGTGAATGGCAGATGATCATTGTTATCTTATGTCAGATGAGTCAGTCAACTTAAAGTTGAATGAAACTTCTACTGCTTAGAAAGTTATTTGTTGGGCACGTCATGAAATACCCACCATGTGACACATGCCATTAGCGGCATTGGCTTGCTACTCCTCCTCTTCAGATAAATCAGTTAAGTTTATGCAGATAGGAAAATTGCACCACTGTAAAACTGATACAGCTAGGAGGAGACAGACTCATTGTATGCTGCCATTGACCTGTTAACCACATATAGTTAACAGCTACTATCTCACATGCAGTGTGCTTTTTTCTTCCATGTTCACTGAATTTCCCTGTAACGAGTAACACTCCTCAGGTTTCAAATCTATGGCTCTTTGGAGAATAGGTGAGAGAAGCTGCTTGCTACCAGCAAGCATGTTTTGGAGCACGACCTATTCCGTTATTCAGGAAGTGCTGGATAAACAAAGAAGTCTTTCCACCAAGTCCCACCCCACAGCCCTCTCTGCACAGAGGCAATAAGTTGTTGCACCTGCCATAGTCACTCTGATACTGCCCTCTCTCCTTCATTGCTCCGGCACTTTCAGAAGCTGTACATTAACCTTCAGGGGTCAGTTCACTTAATGAGTTGGATAAACTATTTCATCAATTTGCTTTCAATTGATGAAATTACAAAAATAATCTTTTTGAATTCATGAGTCGTTTTGTGTTCCTCCTTATAAGCTGTAAAATAGATAATTTATGCTGCAATTGTTTAGGTATTGAATTGCTAAAACCCTAAGAGGGGGGCGGATAAGCATGGAAGAGTGGAGGTGAGTTTATGGACATAAAAGATGCAGCATTTTCCAGGTCATGTTTCACTATCTGATAAAACACTGCAATAAACCAGGTACCAGCATTATTTTGATTTGCAGCTCCACACAGAAAAGCAATCAATCCAAGCAAAGTTATGCACACCAACAACTGGATACTGACTTCAAAGCCCATTAATTTGAAGACGAGATAATTTCTAGTCAGTATGAAATTCCAGGCTTCCCCATACACTGCACCCCTCATTGACATGCCTCTCACCGTTGACTGGGCTGCCTTCCTTGCCTGCCATCCCTGTCTGAGATGGACTCCTTCCCTGCACGGCTGTGTATTAAACTCCGGTGCAGCCATCTTGTACCACATAGCATTTACATAGTTAGAATATGAGCAGTATGAGATTTAAATGGTCCAGCCAGAGTTTAGACAGCACATCATTTCTGGCAAATAGTCTTGTTAAAAGGGTCACAGTTGGACATATGATTTTCAGATAGTGCATTTTCCTCATTAAGATCAAGACAGACTAAAAAGACATCATCTCTGAAGGGCAATACAGATAACTCCTACTGATTTTGTCTCCAGGGGAACCAATATCTCTATTGACTGCAATATTTCTTCCTAAAATTCGTGATTTCACTTTTCATCATCCAAGTGTTAGATGTTTCCTCAGAACTGTAAACAATTTTGTTTGCATCTCATCTCTTCAATTCTGTCTTAAACTCTTGTTCTTTCCAATTTAACACCACATCACTTTAAAGTGCTCTGCTTGTGTGCTAAATGTACCCACAGGCATCAGATCAACTAAAATGTTGAATATACATATAAAAAAAAAAATCCATTTCTTCAGCATTTCCACTTGGCCAGAGCTAGTCCACTTAGCCTTTCCTCCAGTACTCAATTATGATGAAGTTAAGAAGTTTCCAGACAATTCTTCTCCTTCACCATTAGTACAGTGTAAATTGAGATAAAACTATTTATCTTTCCTCCAAGTCTGCTGTGCTTAACTATCTCAAATAGACTGAAAAAATTTCACTTTACTCCCAGTATATGTGTGCCATGCTTTTCTCAAAAAATTGGAATGAAAAATGCATGCATAAAATCGCAACCCTGGACCTCAATTAAAGTATACATGAAGATGATCTTAAGAGAAGAGTAACATTTTTAAAATATACAACAAAGTTAACAGAATAGGATCTCAGTCAACACTGGTTTAAAATTTTTGGGTTTAATAGCCTTTCAAATATCCAAGACTCAAAAGTTTTCACTGGTGCTGAGATCATTTTGTATGGTCTGGTTTAGTTAATATCCGGACAGGTTTGCCTCCAAAACGTGAGAACTGCTGCATCTCTAAAAATAAGCCTCCCAAAGAATTTTCCCATGCAGAACTTGTCACCTCAAAGCTGTTGGACCGCAATCATACATATCCTCTATTATGAGAGGGGAACATGGAGCATGCATTTGTCTCATTTATTTACCTGTATAAAACAGTGTTCACTGCCAAGTTACCACCCAGCCAGTCATAAGGTTGCATTCTCAGTAAAGAGTTTTATTTATTGCCTGACCAGAAGATGGCCCTATGCAGCCATGTCCAGAGGCCAACAGCATTTTTCTTCTTTCAAAATTAAGCAGGGACAATAAGCTCACCTGGGGACAAAAAGTGCAAGAAACAACAAGTTCCCTCACTTGCCTCCTCCTGATGCCTTAATTAAATATTGTCTTTATGAATTACAAACTCTGAAAGCTGAAGGCCTCTCCAAGGAGAAAACAACAGAGACTTCTCCCCAAACCTGGTTGATGAACACAGTATTGAAAAAAATACCTGAATTTTTGCAAGAGACATGGATCCCAGCCACAGAACTTTTTAGATGGGTGAAACTAAAGATAACTTACAGAATATGTTGCTATAAGCCTGCTTTTGTCCCACTCGTTTCTGCCTGTAGACTTAAATTTTGTCAGTTTTGCCTTACAGTAAATTAAATTTATTCTTCTCTAGAACCACAATATTGAGCTGCTGAAATGTTGTTTCAAATGGGCTGGTACCAACCACAGGACCTGGAGGTCCCTGTTCTCAGGAAGGTCAGTCCACACAGAGGCTGAACTCACAGTTCACAGATGTTTCAGAGGCATCAAGGGCACCCCAGGGCTCATTCCCTGCTCTGTTGCTGACCACTTAGCATTAATTTGTGCACTGAGCTGTCTGGAAATTGGTATGGGAGGGTGGTATTAGCCAAGCCATTATTGGTAGCTGAAGATCATGAGAGTCCTTTAAGCAACTCCACTGAAGTCAGGACCCTTTGAAAATTGTGCCCTTCAGAAGCAGACTCTGCAAAGTCGGGAAGAATTAAGAGAAGCACATCTGTAATAAGATCTGGATCGCCTTTTTTTTTTCCTGAAAGCATGTCAGTTGCCATTACAAACATACAAAGTATTTGGGTGGAGCAAAGCTCAAAGCCAGGGTACAGGTGCTACACAACACCTAGGAGGACTAATTCACTGATTCAGTACAACCTTGAGGCAGTTTCTTCCTTTTGGCTTTCTTATGCAGCTGTGGCCCAAACACAGACTTTCTGCTCCCCACTTCATTGCCATTTCGGGTTGATGCGTTGTGTGTATGGCCTCATTCCTGACATGTTTCCCAGGAGAAGTGACTGGTAAGAAGTATTGCACTTATGAGCCCCAGACAGAAAGACAACCCACATATACACCCCATGATCTGTACAGGGTGAAATAAGTAATTTGATTAACACATTCACATTTTAGCAAAGCACATAAAACAGGTAGGGCATTGCCAGCAGCCTTTGGGCCAAGTGTCTTTAGTGTCCCTGCCCAAATTCCTCTATGGACAGCAGTTTCTTTTGTTCTTCCCAGCTGTAAGGAAAGCTGGGAAATTGGACTGTGATCCATTTTCCAACGCACACAGATTAATCCATCTCCGTTAAATAAGGCACACAAGACCAGATGAAGTAACATCAGTTTTCCAGGGTAAGCTTGAGTGCTTTGTTAAATCAAACCCTAAATATTGGTTACCGTGAAGAAAATTAATTCACATTGGGAAGGTTATGATCAGCACTAGCTTCATTTGTAAGCATTGCTGCCAAGGAGAGCGAGCATGTAAAGCATGTAGCTGAGCAGAGGCTGGCTGGCAGACAGTTCTTGAAAAAGAGGAGGAACCCAGCAAGAACCAGAAGGCCCTCCGTCCAAAGCACATGAGCACATTTGACCCCTTTCACTGATTCCCTAAAGTACAAAGTTGAAATTAGCTTGTCAGAAAATGTGGAAGATTTGTGGAAGGCAGTTTAAACATGAGACTATTGCCATGCCTGATTATTCTGCATTCCCTTGTGTCAGAGTGGCTTAACATTAGGATAGTCACTAGCAGTTCATGGGAAAAAAAAAAAAAAAAAAGGAGGGGGCTTATATTGAGGAAAGTCATGCCTTTGTTATATGAAAAACACAATAATGAAACTACAGTCACCAATGGGTTCCTAAAATGGGTGGATTTGCTACATCCACATGAATGCACCATGTCTAGAAGCATTCTAACTTCTATCATTTTCCTATTCTTCACAAGCTGCTAGAAACCACACTTTTCAAACTTTTAAAGGCAACATTTCTTATAACAGCCAGAAAGATATAGGAGGCAGGAAAGTTCACATATATTTCTTAAAAGACCTTGACAAGAGGGAATAAAAAAAATCCTTCAGCTACATTAAATACCTAGCATATAAAAAATTAGCCAAGTTGGAAGTGCCTGCCAATTACACGGCCAAATTAAATACACAGATAATTGGTACAAGGTAATTGGTACTAAGTTAAACTCCCACCTAAAGGGTTGTGAAATCACAGATGGGTGAAGCGAAATGAGGAGGAGGTGCAAAGTTAGCCCTGATTATGTCTTGTTTGATTTGACCATTTGAACAGCTAATCCTTTGCTAACATATCTGTTTTCAGAGATATTTAGTCTCTATATGGCTGGATCGGTTTTTGCCTAATGTTATGTGCAGGATGGTTTTGATCTGATCTCAGGTTTGGGGGGTAGTGGTGGCAGGTTGGTTTACTCTGCTTCAGATTAATGAATCTTTAATCACATTGATGGGGAAAAGTTAATAGAAAAATTAATGAAAACACAACATCAGTGGCTGTGATGTGTAATGAATAATAATAAGGACAACAACAGATGCAGTCTGTTTGATGGCCCAATTTAAAATACTTCATGCCCAATTACAGACACTCATTTTCTATAAGGCGGACAGTTGGATAAGAAATAGATTATAATTTTCTGCTTTATGACTACTATATAGAATACCTCAGGTCATAACATGGAAGATTTACAGAAAACAATAGTCCTCATAGGACAGATGTATGACCAGGAGGCCCAGCTCTCACCAGCCATGTAAAGGTACAACCAGGAAGACCCCAGGTAGCCTTGTGAAGGAAAAACACAAAAGGCGAGTCTTGTTTTATGAAAATCACCACAACCAGAAGAGTTTGTCCTTGAATTGCATCACCCAGATGCCGATTTCCTGGTTGAGAAAGAAGGTTGGGGTACAATCATGTTCTGCACAGCTATGTACTCCGCCTCTTCTCCACTCTTTCTTGCCCCCGCAGGAGCTATGCCTGTCCCCGCTTCACCTTCACAGCTTCTCTTGCACAAGGGAAACTTCCCTCTAGAGAAGAGCCAGCTGAAGGACCTTCATTTTGGTGACATCCTCATTTGGATGTTCTAGATAGCTACCCCTCTTACCCAGGCAGAAATACAGTTCTACTTTACACAAGGAACTCCAGGATCTCCATAGCGTCTCTGTTCCACAACCCCCTCTGATTTAAATGATAAAAAAGAACAGGAAAAAGCCCAACACAAGTAGTAAAACCAAAAAAGCCATGAAATGAGGAATGACCAAAAAAACAACCTCTCATAAAAGGCCCAGACCAAACTATTCAGTTCAAAATAGCAAAGTACAAGATTGTGATTTCAGCTTCCTCAATTATAACCCACAATTTGAAAACCCTAGGCCAAATGTATCTGAAGACAAAACGCAGAGTGTGTTCTTTACTCCCCTGTTTTCACATGGCTCTGTTCAGGTTTGGGGGGTGGGGTGTTGGGTTTGTTTTGGGGGTTTTATTTTTTTCAAACTAGAACTTAGTTCAACCTCTGATGAATTGGTACTTTTGAACGAGAGAACAGTCTGTTGGGAAATCTCTGCCTGGATATACTTCAGGCCCTCGCACAGCAGAAGTTCAATATTACTTTAGATAACCTGACATAAACCACTTTCTGAGTGCTTTAAAATAAGTCTGCAAAATGACAGAGTTCCTGCATGTTAGTTTCATCCAGTACAAATTTGTAGAAAGGTGACTCCTCAGATTGCTACTGGTATCTATGATAAAAGTTGTTGAACCCAACATTAACTGCATCTGCCTGTTGTCTGCACAGGGGCAAAACACCTCAGAGAAACAATTGTTTGAATTATTAAACCCACCTGAATAGCACTGAAGTGTAAGGTCACTGTTTTAACAGGATCTTGTTTAGAGACTCTCCCTCTTATTGATTTGGGTAGAACACAAGGGCTAGGAGTGAAGTTGAAAAAAAGCAATATGATTTAAACTAAATTACTTTTGTTTACTACCCAGGGCAAAAATACAATGAGGTCTGAAATAGGTCAAGTCCTATTTTATCAACTGCCACTTTAATCGGTTTGGATGTGTGAAGATATTAACCATCCATACAGCTATTTTATCTAAACAAGATATTCTGTATTATTGGGAGAATCATTTTCAGATTCACGAACTTGTAAATAATCATTTTTGAAAGGGCCTAGTCAGAAATGGGGTTTCATATATTTCTCACTAGGTCCCCTACAGGCACAGAAGACGACATTAATAAAGTCTTAAAATTATACATTAGCAAAAAGGACTGCGTATCAAGATTCATATCACATTATCTCACCTAGAATAAAGATCTTACTGACAGTTAAACAATAACCTGGTAGCTGCAGAGACCAAAGGAGAAAACAGGCTGTATTGAATCAGAGCAAAGTCAATCCAGCACTTAATTCTGTCTCTGACTGAGCCTGACAGGAAACACTTTGGGAAGAGTGTAAGACTGGGAAAACATATCCTGTTCTTTCCCTACGATACTCTTCCAGCCTCTCAGGATCTAAGGCTGAGGGGACTTTTTAAACCAGAGACAAGGTGTTTGTCTAAATATTATCAAATTTTTCTTCCAGAAGTTTGTCTATAAATTGTGGTTATCAACAGCAGCATGCAGCAAAGAATCACAGAGTTTCACTTCATATAGTTTAAAAAAGGCCTGCTGGACTAAAGCAGAAATAAACAAAGAAGGATCCTCCAAAATTATTCCTACACAGGAAACTGTATACTGCATATTATCAACCTCACACTAGAAACACAGAATTTTCCAGTGTGTAAAGAAATTACTAACTGCAACATTAGAAAGAAAAGACAATATTAACTGAAAATTTGCCACAATACCTCTTATTGGTTCTTGATAGTTCAGGTTGCCTGTAATATGTAGTGAAACATGCAGGACTTGCATAATCCATAAATACATGGCAGCAGAACATACAAGCCCATGCGACAACAGTACATGTGCAAGAAATAAGTGAATATAGATTTGCTGTCTCAATTCTGTAATCATTCATGCAACATAATGTACACAGAAAGTGGCCAGTTGTCTCAAGCAACACTATTTCTGCCGTTTCTGGGTGAATTGTCATCCTTGAAATTAGCTTTGCACTGCTTCAGTCCAGAAGTTTTTACCTATCGGAAAAAGCTGAGATTCTTCAACAGCAAAGGCGCATCAGCTAGCAGGGGCAGGGCATAGGTGATAGGATGGCACTCAGTACACCAAAGAACATAATTACTGCGAGGTCTTTATCAATGACAAGATGGGGCTGATGAAGAAGGTCCTGCTTTCCAGTGGAAGGAGAGTGTTTGGTCATGGACAACACCGAAGAGAAAAAACAAACCCACACAGCTTATTTGACCCTGACAATCTTTCCAATGTTCTCCTATCAGACCATCATGTGCAGGTTGTACTACTTGCATAAAGACACTGTGGCACTCACAAAGCATGGGAAGAACCAGCACATTCTGTAGTTACCTCAGTACTCCTCAGGGCAACACCTTCCTAGCCATCTCTAGCAACAGAGCGAAAGCACCACAGCAATACTTTCCTACACTTCCAGGAAAGTACTGCTGCTTTCCCATGCTGCTCTGAAGGGAAGCAATGCAACTTCTCAGAAATCTCATGCCCACTTTTTCCTTTCTAGAAAGGAAGCGAGCTTTAATATTACCACCTTCTACCCTCACCTCCAACACATGACAGTTAGCTCTAGTCATCCTGAACTATGGAAATTACCACTCTATTTTGATGTGTTAATTAGGCATCCACTAGTGCTTGTATGATATGGGAACAGGATACTACACCTTCCTAAATCCACATAAAGATGCAAGTTGGGAAAATACTGTCTCAGCCTGATAACCTGGAGGATGGTTCTGCTACTGGGTGGTGGCATTTTTAAGCACCTTCTGTTTTCAGTACAGTCTGACACATCGTAATGAAGAACAAGTCATGCACCTTTGGCAGACCATACTCATATCTACTGTTACAGATTTGAAAAAAAAAAAAAAGCCAGCTTTAAAGTTCTTTTTGTATCCTTTGCTAATCTCTCTGCTAGCAGCAAGTTAAAATCACAGGAAGAGTCAAAATTATATGTGCTTAAAAGTGAAAGCTCTGCTTCTACTTCGGCCATTCCCTGTAGCGAAAAGCTTAGGATACCCAACATTCAGAAGGTTTAAAAAAAAAAAAAAAAAAAGGAAGAGAGAAGCAAAGAAAGAAACAAAAATGCCATGTAGCTCTGTGGGGAGCCAGCAAACAAACAGGAAGAAACTTCAGAGCACCGCTAGTAAGCAGTAAGTATTGCTCACAAAAGAGATCATACCAGCTTTTTACTGATCACTATTGCGAGAACCTTTATAGAAATGGCAACGTGCGTATTCACATTAAGCACATATATTGCCAACGCAGTGGTGGGTCCTATTTAGCACCCACCCTACAGAAATACCTGCACAGACACTTCTGTGTGGCCAAGTGCACCAATCCATCACAGCTGCAGTGTATTTACCATTTTACACCAGCAACCCTCTGCAGCTGGTTGCTCTGCCCAGCTGCTGGGCTTAGGCAAAATAAAGGGGAGCAAACAGTTAGGGTCTGTATGAGCCAGGAACTGCAGTAACAGCACAAGGACTAAGGAAATGGGGTGGACCTGGCAGTCAGGTTGCACAGTAGCAGGATTAGAGCAATACTCTGTATTTGGAGTTCCTAAGAGCTAAAATAGGATGACTAGGGAGCTAGGAGAAAAAGGCAGGGACCCAGCTTTGGGGACATGCAGGGAAGAGTTTTGGAATACACAGAACTTTGTACCAGTGCTCACAGTTTGATCTCCCCAGCATGGATGTTATCCCCTCCAAAGTATTTCACAATATTAACCAATTGATTGGAACAGTATCCCTGTCCACTACAGCAGAAAAAGTTTATCTCTTTTGTGTCAACACGGAAACCAATTCAAAACAATCACAACTACTTAGATACCAAAATTACAGGATACAGTAGCAACTAGAATTAGTACTCACCAGGACTGACTTCTAGCACTCTTCTCAGCCCACCGTTTTTCTTCCTTCCAGAGGAAAGAATAAATATCATGAGGAAGGTCAATTATACACAGCTGCCCCATCACCACTACCAATGGCTGTAAGTAATCCACAGCTGCTGCCTAACAAAGCTAAGATTTAATCAGAGAGTATGAAGCCCAAAACCCCTTGAAATAAAAGCAAAACCCTTAAGGATGTTTGTGGAATAGAGGCTTTGTCTGTTGTTCTTAAAGTTCATCTGTGAGGTATATCTGATCAAAGTTTTAGTTCATGAGCAAAAGCCTGACAATACACTAAAATGTTTGTCCATCTCTTTCTGATTTTGGAGCATTCCTGTAAGACTGGAGCAGCAGTGTGAAGGGACACCGACACATTTGCTGCTAGTTAAATCTTTGTTCCCTTCCTCAGCCCCTTGTAGAAGTGCTTGTGGAGCAGGCACCACTCAGGAAACAACAGGGTGCTGCATACAGGTCAATCCTCAGCTCGGGAAAGTGATTGTGAACAACAACAAAAAAAAAAGCATAACACGGGTACAGCATCCTGACATAGCTTTTCGAGCCTCAACTCCTCGACTCAGTTACTTAAAATGGTGTCCTCAAGGTAGCTGAACACTAACTATGAAACACAGTCAGGAAAACGGAGATTCGGATCAACCCCTGTGACTACAGAGGCCCCACCATTCCTGTTTAATACCAGCTCAAATCTCTCTGTGCTAGATGTTTGGAAATCAGGAGGTGTCAAAGCACTGGATGGGCATGGCTCCAAACCATGCACATGGGGGAAGTGGGACAAAATGTCTATATGGTTTTATAGTCATCCATGGATGAAAGCAAGAGGATGACACAGTGCCTTGGACAGGATTCCTTGACACAGGAGGTCCCTTTCAGGCTGTATTTCTCTGTTTTCATGCTTAGGTTTGTATTCACACAAAAACCCACTGACCTTCATGGTGTTTTTATTTCTGCTTAGCTATTCCATGTGCTTAAAATGTGCCCACAAGGGCACCGATTTTGGTCATGGGCCCCACAGAGACCACTGATGTATGTGCCATGTGGGAGCATCCTGGAAAGGTGAGATGAATGAGCTATCAGAGAGTGACATTAGCGTAGGGGAAATCCCAATGAGCCCACTCTTGTGCTTTTAAACTACAGCAAACTGAGGACACAATTTTCAAATACAGCCTCCCCAGGAGACTTCATGTGCTTTGCGTTCTTCAAACTTTGTCTTGTTGGGGAAATTTAATTTCACAGTAGGCCTGCTGAGACGGTGGTGGGGAGGGAACATAACATTTTTCAGCCCTTCTTCAGGACCGTGCATTCACACCACAGCTTTGTTGGTCCTTCCTTTCCAGAGGACCTAGGAGTCCAGTACCTCTGGGCTTACATGGCACAGCCTTATTTTGCTCTGTCGTCCAGTTTTATGTGGTACACTTATTAAAATCTCAGCATACAGGATAGCATAGGTAAAGCATGAAGCCATAGCTCATTTTCCATCCTGTAAGTGATCGTCTGCTTTTTCTACACCACCAGTGTAGGAAGCCGGGTTGCTGCCACCGAGATGAACACTGGGGCATGAGGGAAAAAAGTTATTGCATGATAGACATGGCTGGCTCCACCAGCACTTCTCCCCCGTTCCCCAGCTGCAGTACAAGGGGCAGGAAGCCCACCTTTGGAAATCTGTCTCAGCCCTTTACCTTCTCTTGTCTACCTTCAACATTTTCCTTTAGCAGATGAACTCTGGATCAACCCTCACTTCCATCCCACATTTTGACATACTCTGTGAGGGAGCTTGCAGCAAAGCCTGAGCAAAGTTTAGCGTTTGAGTAGCTGGGACAGCTGCGCTGGTTTCAAATGGAGCTGCATGCCCACCTAGGCCAGCGTCAGTACCTCTTGCATCTTTGCCCAGGATATCTCCTGTGCTCTAACCATAACTGTCCAAAATCCCCAGTCCCGCAACTCAAAAAATTGCCACCAGCTGACATATAATATAGTTACATTTCCCTACTGGGACATATCTTTTTCTTGCTCTCTTCTGTTTTGTGTGGAAAAAAAGATTTATGTGGAGGAAAAAGATAGGAAATAAGCCCACAACATGTATCATGCTGCATTTAAGCAGAAACACAAGTACAAACCCTCAGGAGGAGAGTCTCTTTACAATTAAAGGCACTTCCATTCTGCTTCCTACATCCTGTATCTCAATTTACCTGTAAAGCCATGTGCACCTCAAATGTATTTCAGAATTGGGCATGATTTCATGGGAGGCAGGAGACCTGAAATCTGTTCCTATCCCTGCTACTGAACTGCCGCCTTAGTTGGGTCATTTCCCTTCTCTTTCTTCCCCTCTTTCCACTTTTTAAGATTAAAATTCATTCAATTACTTGCATTTTCAAGGGATAATTTCACAGATGAAAGGGAGCTGCTGAATGGAGCCATCATTCCTGCTGCCTTACCCATAAAATCTGCATAGATGTGAGCAAACCATGGCATTGACCCTGGTTAAAACAACGTGGGGTTGTTTTTTTTTTCTGGTTTGGGACTGCTAAGGGCTTGTGCTGAGGGAAGGACAAGGGCAGGGGGCAGAGGAAGAAAGCTTGTCCTGCCCCTTGTCTGGCAGGAGCTTGTGGAAAGATGGTTCACACACACGGTCTGCAGCAAGAAACAGCCTCCTAACCTGCCTGCTCTGAGCTGCACTCAAACTGGAGCTCACAGCCAACAGGCCTGGACTCTGCCTGGTTCTGAGTTTCCTGCTTTATACTACTATGCCTCCATGATGCACCCTTGGAAAAAATAATGAGCCACAGCTGGGTTCAGGTAACCATGTTCATGCACCCTGAAAACATACCCAGACCCAATACTTTGTGGTGACTTACAAAATACAGTCAGCACCTGGAGAAGGCTCACAAACTGTTGAGGTGCATGACACCCTCCCTATCCCCTCTGTTCACTGAAGCACCGTTGAAGAGGGAAGAAAAAGAACAAGCACAGGGGAAACATGCTTGAAATTGGACAAATCCAAGATGTACTTCAAAGGCTTCACAGTACCAGACAGAAACAGTGCAGTTCAGATGCATTTAACGTCATGTTAATACTCAGCCTCATGCTAATGAGAAGCAGCGTGACATTATTTATTCATTCTAAAATAATTTACTTTCTGTGATGGTGAGACTGAACTATGGCTCCAGCAGAATCTTATTTTTCTTACCAGCTGTAATGAAGTTGGTTTCACAGGAGCACTCTCCCAGTTGTAATGAGCTGCCTGTCTCTTGCCACTACAATCCAGTGAGAGAAATAAGACCAGCTGAGAAATACTTTATACTTTGATCTGTCTCAACAAATCAGTTGAAGAGCTCTAAAACAGAAACCCCAGGGAGAGGGAAGGGGAAGAGGAGAAGTTCAAGCCGGGAAGTTTTAAAGCTGTATTTGATTTGTTTCACTAGAGCTGTGGTAGTTAAAAAACAAAATAAATCACATCTGTCCATCCTTTTTGAGCTTTCTCAGCCCTCTCAGGTCCTGCTACACTCCAAACTTTGGACAACTTTATTTCAGTGATAACCAAAAGAACAAGTATATGTGTTTTATGTATATATACACACACACACACACACACACACACACACACACACACATATATAAAAACTTGACATCTTGAAAACTCTGGTTCTATAAGCTGGCTGAGTTGGATTTCTCCTGTTGGCAATATATCAACCACCCTGGTAACCACTTCTTACGAGAAAAAATGAGTTGATCAAGAAAATATAGTAAGAGAAGGCAGGGATGGAACCACACATGTTTTGCTCCTTTCCTTTGAAGTTAAGCTGCTCTGAAGGAGCAAAGCGTGGATCCTACCTCTGGGATTCATCCTACACCCTCCTTTGCAACACTGGGGACAAAGAATTCATTACAGCCTTGAGCATTACCATGGTGGTATCTCCTAGTTTTAACATCAGCTGCATGGAGGAACTTTGTATTTCTCTTGCACTCTTGCACTCTTTTTTGTTTTCTGGTTTTGTGTTGCCTTCTAACTTCCTGCACGATCTTGGTCAACCCCCTTCACCCAAGTGGCTCCATCTGCTAAGAAATGATGAGGCTAGGCTCATATACACAGGGAGTATACAATGAAACATCTGGGGAAAATTATTATCAAGAGTTTTGTGCTATTGAAGACGGTTTCCAAGGTGATCAGCAGTTCCCCTGAAAAAGGGTAGAAATTTTAAGTCTTGTAGTAAAACAGAACAGGAATTAGCAGGAGAAAGCAGAACATGAAACTCCACGTTATCAACAGCCAAAACTATCCTCATTTTCCTGCATGTCAATGCCACTACCGTTATTTCTAGATACCAGCACACAGTAGAAGTTGAATCTGTGCATGAAGAATGGCCATAACTGTGCAAACCAGTGATGCCTTAATGCAAGTTCACAGCTCCAGCTCACACTGGTATTACATTGTGTAAAACCAGGAATTGTAAGGACTTTGTAAATCTAATCCTTGAGATGGCAGTTTTCCTGCCCATCTATGTTTTGGAATGGACAGCTCTATGGCACACATTCGACCAGAATGCTCTTTCAAGGAGATGTGCCAATTAAAGTCACATTTGGTATCTATCTTGTGTATTTTAGCCAAAAGCATATCAGCTAGCCTGAGTGCCAACTGCATGTAAGATAACTTACATTAGGGGAAAATATATTTTCCAGTGTCTTGGCTGGTTTTATACTTTCAATGCCACATTCCGTTTCCCAGAGCATTTTGTAGCTATGACAATGGTTTTAAAGAAAAAAATAAAACATTTTAAGCTTAGGAAATTGTGAATTTAAAAACTACAAAATTCTGGGAGAAATTCAGAGATGGTGACAGTGCTTGAAAAATAACTCTTCCCTTCTCTTCTAATTGTTGTTCAATGGTCAATGGCATTTTTAGAAAAATGCACAGCTGAGAAAGCACACGTAAGAAGGAGGAAATAAAAATAAGTGAATAAATAAAAAGCATTCAAGTGCAACACTAAATTAGCTAATTATTTACACTTGTCCATGTTGGTTTTGGTGTTTGCCACTATCTTACATGCACTGATAGCGAGACGTAACAAAACTGGAACACAACAAAATTTTAATTAGCGAGGTTTTCAGAAGGACTTAATATCAGTGTAAAACAACTCTATACATGTCCTACCTCTTTCTGGAGCACCACGATGAACATGATAAGGTCAAAAAAATGCTGCTACCGTATATAGTAGCATCCAATGCATTAAACACAAGTGTGTCCCAGTGTTGCTCTCACCCCCCCCGCACCCGGCTTGCAGTCTAACATTTCTGAGCGGGGCTAAAGTTAGTGCTCTCTGAACAGTGGAGCGAGCTTAGGTTTAAAAGCAGAGAGAGGCATGACCGGAGCCCAGCAGCATGCGTGTGCAGGAGGCCCTCAGGCCCGCCTTGCCACCACTCCACAGGCTGAGCTGGACCCATCAAGACACGGCTCCGGGTTGCAGGAGAGCGCACATCTTTGGGGAGAACGTGTCTACTCTGATTGAGACTGGAAAAACAGCACTGGCAAAGTTGTTCTGTCCATTCCCTGGAGGGCTCTGCTTCTTCTGAAAACCAAGCGTGTGCAATATTTATACTGGTCATATCAGCTTGCTTCTGCGCTGGGCTTTGCCAAGCAGTTTTCAGGGCTGGCTGGGAGGAGGCAACGCCGCTTGCTGAAGCACAGCTCCGGATTCCAGCGCCGCAGGCACAGGGGGCTCTTAATGCCTGTTTCGGCTGCTGTAAGTAAGCAAGAAACAAATGCAGGATTAAGTGTCGCAGCAGATTACTGAGCGGGATGCCTGCTTTATCGTGACGCTGAGCTTCACGGATGCCAGGATGGCTCGGTCCACGCAAGTGACCAGAAGGTCACATAACTGCATGTCTAGGGCCATCGGCATTAGGCGCTATTTGCAAGCTAAGTGTGGATGTGGACCAAAGCTGACTGACAGGAATGTGCATCTGTCGAGGCAGTTGGGCCTGCAGATGACATTCGTTGCTCTCTGAAAGCCACCAACAACGTGGGTCTCTGCTGTCAGGGTCTTAACTCCTGCGCAGGCTGGAGTGGGACCCAGATTCTCTTACAAGCTGCCAGCTACCATTCCACTCTGAAACAGACCAGCTGAGAAGCCAGACACAGATAAATGACTGTTGAGAAGAAATGCGGTGGGTAATAGGCTGAAAAACAGAATGGTTGTGACCCTTGGTTTTCTGGGATTCACAGACACAGTGCACTGAATTGAAAGCCCTTGCTCCGTTATCTGTCAGCGGCAAAGATCACATCCCAGCGCTTTCCCTTGGTCTTCCCACAGCTCAAGATTTTCCTAATTCCAAATAAATGTCATTCTGTGAGAGCGCATCCCAGACCTCCAGACCTTTTCTCCAACTACTACCCACGAGACACACTGCACTGATTCATTTTGAAAAGGCTGTGCTCCACTTCGGTAAAATATTGTGTGTGTGTGTGTGTGTGTGTGTGTGTGTGTGTACGTTTTAACGATAGTCGGCACAGGGCGTTGGCAATCCAATAGTTATCATTGGTCTACCTGGAATGACTTCTGTGCCCTGGGTATCATTTATCCCACTTCTTGCTGTCTAGAAGTTAGACGTCAAGCTGCACTAATTATCTCGGCTCCCCTATTGAGAGAGGCGCGGGGACTTACACAGAGCAATTCATTCCACCCTAGAATATGGCATCCTCACAGATCTCTGTTGAAGGATATGTCTTTATCACGAAAAACTCAGGATAATAGCTCGTCTTCTAATGAAAGCAGCATCAGCAAAGGGAAATATTCTTTGTTGGTGGCACAGGTTGAGAATCTCTAACGGTGCCTTTTCTGCCTGTGTTTCTGTGTGAGCTCAAAGGATCGGTCCTCTCCCACAGAACCAGTCCCATAGCGTGGTTATTAGCATCTCTTTCATCTCCCTTCTGCATCTCAAGGGTGCCAGAGCGTTAGGCATCCATTTTTCTACTGATCTTATACGTATTGCTGATATTAGAAATGCCCTCCCTGGCACCTTGTGTATGGCCACAGCTGGCTTTTTCATGCTTCTGCTGTACAAAGAGCGCTACATCGCAGCCCATAATAGGCACAGAGAACAGGCAGGCAGGGTCTGACTGCATTTGCGAGCCACGTCGGTATCAGGTCGCACACATCTCTCACGCTGGTGCTGGCGCGCCTTCACAAGCAGGCAGGAGTGGAGGCTCCTCACTTCAGCCAGCAGCTTCAGAGACTTGGCCACGCTGATCCCCAGGGGCTCGGCACACGTGCCCGAAGCATACAGCGGCGTGTTATCTGCTCTGAACCTCCTCGCGTGCTCCCAAAAACTAGCCGCCATCACGCCTCTCTCGCTTGGATCTGCAAACCATTTGTTTCCTCTGTACGACATTTCAGAGCCCCTTCGACCCCAGCTCCCAGCGGTACAGGCTTATTTACGTGGAACAAAACTGGGCAGCAAAAAGAGGAAGGGAAAAGGGGAAAAAAAAGCAGTAAAATTTCTCTTTTAGCCACTCGTAGCTGTCTCGCAACACCCACAGAGCTCATCACAGCAGAGCTGAGCAAAAAGGCCTTGTCACTGCAGCTTGCTTTCAGGTATTTCTGCCGCTTTTCAATGCGGAAGAAATTTTCAGTTCTCACAAAAAAGGCGTATTTCTTTGCACAAAAATATTTTAAAAGAGCCACTGGTACCTTTGTAGTTAAACCTCACCCACTGTTTTTAAAAAACACCCATGGTTTATTGATGAGGAGAATGGTCATAAATTACAGTTACACCAGAAGCGTCCTGCGTTGGATGAGTGGTTTGAAAAAAAATTGCATCTTGCCTTTACACACTCGTATTTGGACAATGCTAGTTACTCTCACTAACAGACATTTTTGCTAAACAGATACGTACATCTGTTCAGACAATTAGCCTTCACACACAAGAAAAAATTTGATCCAAAACCCAATTATTTCTTAAGCAAAGAGGGGCAACGCTTCTAGTTCTGTACTACAGAACATCTGCTGTAGAGCAAGGCAGCTTCCTAAAAAATACATCCCCAGTCCAGGGGAGCAGAGAAGCACATGAATAAATAATAAAACAACTCTCAGATCAAAATTTTTCCTATGCTGTATGAATGCTTCATGTCCAGAGCTCACTCCACTGCTGTGTGACAGCTCTGATGTCTGCAACATCTTTATTCGCACATCAGCAGTAACTCCTTCCACCACATGCCAACTACATATAATCTTCAAGTCCCAATGGACTGGGAAGATAAAATCTGTTCAAGAAATACTTAAAGCAGACCTTTTTTCCCCCCTTCTCCATCCCCAGGACAGCAGGGAGGATCCAGATTTATCCAAGCATCCAGATTTACCCAAGTGTCTGCCATATAATTTGGACCCCTTTGTAGTTTCTGAAACACTCTCTGGCAATTTCAGCCTAGCGGAAGATGGCAGTGAGCCCCATGACATGTGGTTTTCTGATATCCATGCCAATAAAAGAAGCATCAAGCTGTGCATAACCCATAGTCATGGGAATATGTTGCCCAACAGGCTTATGCACCCAGTGGGAAGCAGGACTGTGGATGCCTGAAGCAGTTCTGAATTACGGCACGCTGTATGTCTCAGTGTTTCATCTGCACGGATGAAACAAAATGAAAGAGTGGCCATTAATGCGCGCCGGAGCTTGGTTCAAGTGCCACATGTGAGCTTCATACAAATGCATTCCTGCTTGCTCTGCGTGAGAGAAACCTCACCTCAAGCTTCAGTGTAGACATGACTTGACCCTTACTGAAATTTTGGGTCAGGGAGATTCTGGATGCTGGTTGGCCTCCATTTTCCTTACTCTTAATGCAACTAACTGAGAGCATACGTGTGAATTGCTCTGAAGTGTTATTTATAGGCATCTTACAAATATCCAGCACTTTGCTTTAAGGTCTGATCTCCTGGCCTTTATAATGGGTGGCACAGCCTGAGGTGTTGAAAGTAATTTCTTTTTCTTTTTTTCTCCCCTGTGGACATATTCTCTAATGTATTTGAGAAGTTTTTATCTCTAAAGTAAAATTTGTCCAGATTTACCATTTAAGGTTTGATCTCAATGTCAATTTTTTCCTTCCTTGGTTCTTAGATGAGATCATTTGTTTTGCAAATAACTGCATGAAATTTTGCACCTCAAAGGATTATACTGTGCCCACCCACCTCCTGACATCATGTCCCATGACTAAATCATGCCCTCAATGAATCAGCAACACTTCGCTTGGAAAACATGAGCATGATTCATGAGAAATTTTGTAAAACCTTTTCTTTTAATTGAAAGGCTTTAGAAAAAAACCAAACAATTCTTTTTTTCTCTGTCAAAAAAATTTGTACTGACATGCACACACATGCAGAAAGCCCTTTTCCCCAACAAGCTCCACCTGTCATAAGATTTGATCCTAGTGAGATCAAAATTAATCTAATCTCAGTAGAAAATTTCCAGTCTTGTCTACCATCAATTCACTTGGTCTTCCTATCACGCTCAGTGGCCCAGGGCCACTACCTAAAAAAAAAAAAAATTACCAAAGGATTTCATGTACATCTGTTTTCCATGCAGATAAAAGCAGTTTTCCATGACGGTGGAGATGATCTGACATAGATTTGCAAGTAAAACCTGGATATGGCAAGAGCCTTGATTCACACCCCTGTGATCCACCCTCAGGGTTTAAAAAAAACCCATGTAGCCTTGGGAACCGTGAAGTCTGCTTTTTATCTCAAGATACACAGCACGCTTTGAGGGGACCTTTTTAAAGCATCCCTCTAGAGATATATTTAGTAGAGTTCAATGGAGATAATTTCTATACTGGGGAGCATATATCTTTCCTATAACATTATCTTCTCCTTACATTTCCTCTTTACAACTGTCTTTTGTAAAGCTGCACCCACAACATAAAAGGCAAAGTTTCTTTGACTTATTTTCCTAAATCTGCAGCCTCCAAAATTATTCCTTAAAAACACAAGGATGAACTGAGATGTAGTGCTTCATTAAGCACGTGTCTGCTTGCAGCTGATCTCTCCAAATGAAAATCAGGGAAGAACTGAATACTGCTTTTCAACAAACCATCCATAAGTTTACCCAGAACACCTGTTATTCTTCAGCTTGAAAGCTAATCTCAGGTGCTTTCTTGCACTTTATTCCTGAAATTCCTACATCAATTAACCTCTTTTAAATCAGTGATGAAATACTATAAAAAACACTCCTGGTAGCAACTATACCTGAAAAATACAGGGCTTGTTGGTTTGTCTTTTTTTTTTTTTTTCAGGAAAGCCAGGACTTTTGACAAGAAACAACTGACTATACACCAAAAGCCACCTGAAAAAAAAAAAATTATTATCAACTGAAGCAAGTCAGCCAGCACAAAAGCATTGCCTGTGCATAATTAACCTTTACAACAATAATGAACAATTATATGCTACAAAGAAGAAATTAAAGATGATGAAAAGATCACGAGGCACTTCCCGCTGGAAGATTTATTTCATCCTCAACATGGCATTACATCCTACTCTGAAAAGCAGAACAAGCAGCTGTGTCAGGCCAGTCGTAGTTACTCATGCAGTCAGGGGCACTTGACACTAAACAAACTGATGAAAATTAATCCCAGGTTAGCCTCACCTCCTCCTTCTGACCCTTACGGGTTTTGTCACAGGATGGACTCCATCAGGTGATAACCAATTTTTATTTTATTTGCTTATTAAGTATTGGGTAACAAATATTGCTTTATGGACCTGCCATATTCAGCCAGGTCAGAGGCTGTTTCCCAGCGCCATACTCATCTCTTAGTGTCTGGAGAAAGGTTTAATAACGGGGCAGTGATATGGAGATATTTCTTCAGGCTGTTCTCTGCCTCTGTGAGCTAGACACTGGCTGGCTGCCTGCTGCAGCCAGTATGCCTGTATGTCTTCTCTGACCTTGTCCACCCATTTCTGAAACCACAGCTAATGTCCTACAGCAAGATACGCCACAGGTTGTCTATACTTCTACATGGGGAAAAAAAGAGCTCTTATCCTGTTTTCTTTGTTTGGATGCCGCTGTTTTAATAAGCAATTTATTTTTTTCTCTTATGTCCACTTTTCCTTTTATCAGGAGAGGTAATGAGGAGTCATCTCCTTCCACAGTTGATCGCATATTGTAACAAGAGCCAGAAGGGTGGGGCTTGATTCCCCTCTGACATGCAGTAGAAAGCCGTATTATTATTTTTTTTAGCAGTATTCCACCCAAAGCCTAACTCTGCAAAACATATAGCAGTATAGTAATACTTAACGGCACTCACTGAATGCTGGGCCAACTGTCCTCAGGATCACTGTGTGGCCTTAATTATTTAACCATCAGTCCACTGCCTCAAAGGCTCATTATATCCACTTTTCTGAAGAATGAAAGGAACCAGCAGGGAAGAGAGAAAATTCTTACAGCAAACCAGGGGCAGAAATTCAATTAGAAATGAGGATCTTTGCTCTGTTTTGGCAGCAGGGATCCCCGAAACTGCTGCATGACCTGGACTATGCTGGGCACAGGCGATGTGCAGGCAGTGAGGCTTCTTCCCCTCCAAAACATTCAAGGCATTTCTATCGCCCGCCACGTAGCTTTGATTATCGCTTGAGGCTCGTAGGATTGCTGTCGAAGCGCTGCTCAGAGCTTGGCTCAATGTTTGACCTAAGCTGGCCGCTGACTAAGACTCAAAGGTGATGTCCCTCACCAGAAATGTAGTTTCAGACGACATGAGCTAAGCAGGATTTGAAGCTGTGAGCATTTATAAAGCATAGTCTGTGGGCTTAAGCATGAGTAGCGTACTCGTGAAGATTAAGGGAATCCTTAATCCCCCCTCTTCCTTGCCAGTCAAGAGAGGAGCCCTGGGAGACAGCAAGTCAAAGCTCCCAGCCCTGGCCGGGCACCTCCCCCCGCCAGAGCCCCTCCACGGAATGTTAAGGGAGAAAACTCCCCAGTTATCCCAAAGGGGCAACACGTGCCACAGCTCAACAACCTTGTGAAGGGGAGGGCTGAAAGGGCCTTTTGCCTTTTGTGTGCCTTTTGCATCGCTTTCGGGAACGCCAGTGTAACGATGGCATCGAAGCCCTCAATGGCCGTGCCAGGGCAGGTCGCCAGGCTACAGAGCAGCTAACGGGGCAGAGAGCGAGATGCTCTGGGCACGCTACGGCCTCCCCGCGCATTTCCATTCCTTGCTGCTGGGTTGATTTATGCAGTCTTCCTTCAGTACAGGAAGTTGTTCACGCGGAGTTAAACAGAAACATAAGGGAATACAGTTTTAGGAGGAAATCATTGACTTCTCGGGCAGCACAAAGGGCGAAACAATAGCAAATGGCATCTGGCTTCCGTTAGGACGTACAGCCTCGGTAAATTACAGCCCAAATGAATTAGACCCATCCAAAAGGCTGATCGGTGTCATCTGATGCAGTCAGCTTAATTCAGGATATGCCTTTTTGGTCTCTCAGTACAATATAAATTAAAAAAAACAGTGGCAAATTAAATATGTATGGGGCCTTGGGAGTACTTTCCATCAGCTTCAGAATATAAAAAAAATACAATAAATATAATTTAGAATATAAAATATAAAAAAATAAAAAACAGGGCTGCCACAGAGTAGATGCCTGAGCCTGTCAAATTCCAAGGGAAGACCAGAGAAAAACAAGCCCACTGTGACAGAGCAGCCCCACAGGAGAGGAGCATGTCCTGTAAATCATGTCACTATTAGGAGCTGGGCTCTGAATTCAAGGTGACCAGTTGCTGAGTTGCTTGAACTAAGTTTGGCCAGGTGAGTCTAACAGCACTCCTCTTACGGAGATTGCCCACAAAATATTTCAAAGGACTGAGGAAAAAAAGCGCTGAGTTTCACCTAGCCATTTTTGTTACAAGTATTTGCAGGTCACTTCTTTTTTTGCTCCTCCTCACCTCCTGACAATGCTGAAACATCTGTTTTAATAGCAGAAGGCTGCTAAGCAATCCAGCTCAGAATATTTTTATTAATGAACAAAAAGTTTAGGAGACTTAAAAATATTGTATGATTAAAAAAATAAAATTAGAGAATATTTTTTTCCTTCACTTGATACAGAATTACTTAATTGTCTTCAGATAGAAATTCTTCCAGCATAAAGCAAATATGTGCACCACCACGTGAGATGTCTCCCCCATGTATATGATACCTTAATAATTAGGGCATTCCCCATAGCTGAGGGAGATCAAATTCAGTTTCCTCTTATGCCTGAGGAGATTCAAACTCTTTGGAGAGTGAGACAATCAGAGGATGTAGGCCATTTTGGAGTGGGTGGCTGTGACCTCCTCCTGAAACTGCTCAATTTTACATAAAAAGTCTTATTTCATCAGGAAGGCGCATGAATGTGCAGGTAGGAGCTGATGCCACAAGGCTGAGAGCAGTCAGTCGGTGGGATTCCTGCTCCCACGGCTATTTGCATGTTTTACACGAGCTGGTCATTGAACGGGCAGAGACAGGTAAATCATGGGAATTCATGGCCATGGCCAATCATGGGATTTGCTGTTTGCCAAGGGGACGTGACAAAACGTTGCACAAGGACATGAGGAAATTGTATCTTTACAGAAGCAAGATTCCTAGGCTTCGCTTTTTGACTCCCTTCCCCATCGCTGCTGAGAGCGTCTACAGCCCAGCCTACCATCGATCGATGATGCTGAGGGCGGATTTTTTTTTTTTAACCAGGCAATTCATTCATAGTTCTCTGACGAGAAGGAAGATCAATAAGGTAACAGTAGTGGTTCAGAGAAGAGAAGAAATGTGACTACATATAGTGATCACCAAAGGGTCTCTTCACTCCAGACACTGCACGCACAGAGATTTGTCTCCCCCTCCCGGCTCGTTCAGCCTGGCTACACACAACTGTCCTGCATAAGGTCACCTGCACGTCCTTCCTGCCGGACTCTGGAGCCTTGACAGAGAAGGACACCCATTCATTCAGCACCAGCAAACCCAATTATGTGTAATTATAGTAATGCTAGGACAGAAACCTCCATAGTATATAAAACATTACGAGGAAAAAAAGCCATACAATGCAAGGCATCTGAAGTGAGAGCTCAGGGTCACAGGCAAAATTCAAATGCAGTATCTTGATTTAAAAAAGGAAGAAAAAAAAAAAACAATCAGTAGGCTCCCCCAAGGCATTTCACCTCTAATTGAAGAGTGAATTGTGTTTACTTACCTGCTCATGTTCTTGACTGTCTCTCAGCAAATGAATCGTGATTACACTACATAAAACTTAAGTGTTTGGCTGTCTTACGATCCCATGGGACTGGATTCCACACTTTAAGACACATATGTAAAAAAAGACTGAACACTGACAGAAAAATATTTGTTTTAAATACGGGTTGCAGCCCTTCAGTTCCTGCTTCCACAGCTGAAGTGTGTAAAGGAAAGGCCACCCGTCTTAAAGGTAAAATAAAAGCTGTTTCACATTCAGATTAACAACGGTCAAGGGCCTTGTAGGCGGCTGTCATCTTGGGTGTACCTAACATCGTACTATGACACATACAGATTTTACACACAGAAGGATCTCAGGCTTTTTCATGATGCAATATGCATAATTCTGCAGTGCTCAACTCCTACCTATTTTAAATGTGTTCAAAACTGATCAAAAATGCAGCTTAAGTGAAAAACAACACAGGCTTTTGTCTGGTAAACACATTTGTGACTCAAATATTGTCATCATTGAAGCAGAATGAGGAACTCCATGCAGCATTTATGAAAGAAGAGTAATTTATCAGAACAAGCTGGGAATTTGAGTGAACATGGACATAAAAAAGAGAAACGCCACAGGAACTTAAAAAAAAAGTTCTAAAAACTTCTGGCAAACCCCTGCGCTGCATGTTTTAAGAGCCAAACCCCCAAATATATTGTTCATCCCTACTACTTGAACGTAATGGAGCAGATTCTTGGGTTGTTGTCTTTGTGTTGCAAAACAGCTTTATAGTTGGAGTACCATTAATTGGGTGGAGTATCTCTACGTAGCAGAAGAACTGCTGGGTACTCTGTTTGGGACATCAGTAGCAACTGATCTTCAAGCAAGTGGATGGGATATCACGGGACATCTATGTCTTCTTATCTACAACTGTTGTATGGCCTCTTGAAGAGGTATGACTTAGTAGAGGCCTGTAGCAGTGGTGAATTGTGTTTGTGACATTTCTAGCCCAAGGGATAGGAAAAGCACAAACCTAGTTTAAGATGATCTGGTACATCATTCATTGAACACTTTCTGGGTGTCTACGCTACAATTTCTAAGTGGCCTTAGCTGTTATGGTGCTGCATGCTAAGACACAGGTACGTTGCCTTCTCACCAAACTCCCACAAGCCCGTTAAGCATCATTCCCCCATTAGCTTCACCTGAAACAAGACAATGTAGAACCAAAGGGAAGTTCACTCATTCAGAAACAGAGAGGAGACCAAGCAGGTGGTAGAAACATGACCTTTCTCCATGAGGTCAAATAGCTTTATTGTGATTAAGCACTACAATACAGTATATATCCATAAAAAAACTCTATAGTGTATATAAATTATTCCTTCCATTCAGTAATTCTTTTTTTGTTCTCATTTTTTTCATTTCCATTACAGCTTTGGTACAATGTGATTTTATTATATTTTTAAATACTTTTAGCTTCACAAACTCAACACAAAGTACAAAACTAATCCGAATCGGGGATATTACAATCTACACAGTGGTGTTCAGTGGTAGGAAAAAATCTTACCTCAATGAATTCATGTCACTAGCTAAGCTATAAAGGCATACCTAGCAGACATGACAAAAATATGCACCATTAACCAGCAAACATTTTTTTTTTTTCAAAATTTATTTTATTTTTATTTTTTTTACATATTTTTCCAGCAGCAAATCACTTGAGCATAGTCAGTACTTATGTCCTCAACTGATTATCCTGTTGCGTTCCTCTTCATTTGAAGGCCATGAGTTATTTGTCAAATAATGCACCGCTATCCTCGTATATCCACAGCAAGCCACAGTGTCAGTACTTGACCTGCCACCCTGCATTGTTAATGCTCGCACAGTTTGTCCTGCAGCTGGCAGAAATAACTGGAACGTTATTGGAGGGGCAGTGTGGGGCAATCAACCGTAGGTTGTTCTGCGGGGCAGGAGGTATGACATTACAGTAGACAGGCATTCCAGTGGCTGTAAGTGTTCCTTGACCTGACTGATTAGGTAGCATGATTGGTTGTTGATATGATTGTTGTGGCAATCCTTGAGAACCCTGGGTCATTGGCACCTAGGTAGGAATACGGAAAGACGTAAGAAAAAACAATAGTAATTACTAAACAAATTAAAGTAGGTCCAGGTCCCAAGTGTCCCTATCTTCCTTCTAGCTGAATTTGAATATACAACACGTTCTGACAAAATGTGTCATTTTCTGCTGCTCGGAACTGTTCTCATCCCTGAGGATTTTCTTTGTTAGAGAAGGGTTAAAGAGAAATCCTTCGGTTCCCCGGTCTAGTAAGTGGCTCTGTCATGATCTAGCTGAATATGAATTTCTGGGATCAGTGCAAACAGTATATATAGGCCATTTATAAAGGTTTAAACCTTTAACTTAATCATTAACCTTTAAAACACATTTTCAATATAGTAATTCTGAAGATGTAAGGGGAAAATTTTACCCATAAGCAATTCCCCCATTTCCACCTGGGTTGCTATAGTGTTTTCAGAGAAGCTGAGGGAAAAGGCGACTGGCTGCTCAATCAGTGCAATCTCTTAAAATGAATTAGATGTCATTTAATTTCTTAACTTTCCAGAGGGACCAGCAGGAAACGTAAGCACAGGCCACTTCTCACAGGCTCTCGCCATATCTCACAGAAACCAGGTATGAAGTTGGGGAAGTAAATCCAGGTAGCTCACAGACTTGGTAAAAATTAAGCCACTGCCTTCCCTCTCCCCAAAACCCAATAAACAAAAATCTATCTGGCTACAGCTTGTTATTGAAGACATGGTGGGATCCTTGGCAGAAGCCTCCACAGATGAGTAATTTTTAACTGCTTCAGGCAAAGCCCTCAACTTCATTACAGGAAACAACACTACACTGGCAAAAAAAAAAAAATACAAAACCAAAAAACGAAACAAAACCAAAAAACCCCAATGTTCTGTCTTTTATTTTTTGAATTCATTTTCTTCACAGGAAGAAGTATAATTCATTCTTCATTTGTGACATTTTACCCGCACTGCAGGCTGTAATAAATAGTTCATTTGAAGTATTCCCAATTCAGAATGAAAATCAGGAGTACTAATACGTAAACAGGAAGCAAAGAAACCACTTCGACTCAGAAGCGTATTTATCAGGAGGCCTCCTGCCACACACTGTCCTAATGAAGTAATAAAGACCATTCTGCAATACGAAAATTTAATTCAATTAAGCACTCTCCAAGAATAGCAGTCTGTCTTTAGGGCTCCCAAGTACCTGATAAGACGACATGGCTGGATACTGCACCATCATGCCTTGCACCTGATTTCCCTGTTGATTATTCATCAGGTTCTGGCTTTGGGGCGGCTGCTGCATTCCCATGAGACCCTGGAACCCCTGCTGCTGGTTTGGCAGGACAGGCTGGTAACCTGGAAGAAAAAAAGACGTCTTCGAAGACCCTGTCGTTTGTAGGGGCAAAATTAAAGCTGATCTCAGGAACAGCGAACGGTCCCATCATTTCACCTCGTGTTTGTCAGAAAGTTGCTCTATTTCTGGAGCAGCACTACTGGAAATGAAAAATGGAAGGGGAATAAACAAATGCTGTGAGTTGACAGCCCTGGCAGACTAACACGAGTGGGCAGCATGCTTTCCTCATGCTCCACAACCCTGCGGCAGAGACCACCTTGAGGGATGCCTGACTGCAGTGCAGGATTGTAAAGCCCTAAACAGACACAGGGTGCTTCTGGCTGCTTCCTCAGAGGCAAAGCTTCCACCGGCTTCAAGGACACCAGTATTTGGCCTTCACAGTATAATCCGTTAGTTTTCTTTCAGGTCACGTTTCTTATCTTACCCTCTTACCTTTCTTGTAATGCAGCTCCCTAGCACGATGTAAACAGAGAAGGCTTTATTTAATCAAGGAGAACATCTGAAAACACACTGGCTCCTACTTGCAAGGCTTTTTATACGATCAGGCCATATTAAGGGTCATGTTGCACCCTACTAGTTTCGTGTTCGGCGAACGAGGAAAATCATACATTAGGGAGTGTCCGGTCCTCCCCGTTGCTGGGTGGGAACGCTGCTGACACACAAGCGACTGCACAGGGATGAGACGTTGATGCTTCTGCGTCAACCCGCGATTGTCTCTGTGTTCAAAGTCACCACAACACCGCAGGTTTTCTCCTGGGACGGCTCCTCTAGGACTAACGGAGGAATGGGCATAATCTGGATGATCAGGAGGGCAAAGCTGCTAATGAGGCAGGTGCGGGGATGGGAAGCGAAGCGCGAGCGGTGCGCTGCTTGGCAGCAACGCGACCCAGCCTGAGAATAAGCCTGGATAGATGGCAGTGGGCTGGCTGGGTGATGCCACTGTTTAGAGATGAAGGATTTTGCAGAAAAAGCGCAAAAGGAAAGGGAGATGCAGAAAGTTCCTGTCCTTGAAAAATGCAGCCAGCCACAGTCACTATAAATCTATGAATAATTTCTCCTTAAGACATTCTATGTCCTTTAGCATTCGTATTTTTTAACACGCAGTTATGCAGTGCACTATTAACTCTGTAGTGATGTTCTCAGAATAAGCATATTTCAGGCAAAGAAGAATTATCAGAAGGAGCAGTACTGTGTTATTTTTATAGAAAAATGTGTGTCACGTCTGCTCAATTTATATTCATGAATACAGTACAGGGTTCAATATACTTCACGAATTGGAAATCATCACCTGGGTATTTCATCATTATGTAAGAAAAATAAAGTAACGAATGTTTCTGTTTCTCCTGGTCTATTCTCAATTGATAGCTTTGCTTCAAAATCTTTTCTGATGCCAGAGAAATGTCAGGTATCTCTGATCAATTTTTTGGCATTAAAAACGCCTTTCCACAGATATGAGATTAATGTCTCCAGTCAACTGAGCAAAATAAAAAAAAAAAAATAATTCCGTGAGTGATTAACTTGGCTGGGATATAGCATCAAACATCTCCCAAATGCACCACATTATTGTACATTCAAATATGCTCTTTTACTATGCACAAACACAGCGTCAGCATATTTTTCAGTCACAAAAATTACCAACATCAGAAGTGCTGTAACTGAGTTTACAGAGGCTTATACAGCAATAACAAAATTGCAAGTCCTCTTCTGGTCCTGTATACCAATTGCAGGGGGGAGAGGGTAGTTGGGGAGAGAAAGGACAGAAATAAAAAATTTAGCACTATTATTCTGGTATTTGCAAGACTGGAATTTTAAGCAGAGAGGAGTCAACTGACAGCAGAAGCAGCAATAGATAATTCATCTCACGTCATTTGCGGTTGTCAAAGTAAGTCCCAGGTGTTGTAATAAACAATAGGTTGATGGCGGACCAGGGATCAAGTGATGCTAAGCTGGGGAATGCCATCAAACATCGGACGTGGGCTCCCAGAGTTGGAGCGTGATGCAGCGGCACAGGGTGGTGGACTGCTGCTCCACGGAGACAGACACCACTGGGGTCAAGTAGAGAGAAGGCCTCCTGTTATCTCTAGTGAATACAATTGCATTACTGCTACTTTAGTCAGACTACTGCTGATACTCTGCTGGATGTTTGGACATACATCTGTCTCTTCACCTCAGCTTTGTGTTCCATATTCTCCAAATACGACAATTTATTGGCCAGTACAGACACAGCTATCAAACGGAAACAAAAAGTTATGGAAATGGCTAAGTATCTACCTCTATGCTGAACACGTAGGCATCATCTCGTGGAGGTATTACAGTAACATGGAACTCTGCCCTGAAAATCTCCTCTGTATTAGCAAACACTGCTTGCTTAGTACATGGCACAACCACTCCAAGTTTTAGGTGCAGGAATACAAAAAGGGGATAGGCTAAGAGCTAAGGTCCACTAGACTATAGACTATTATTTTAACAATCTTATTACTCTTCAAGGACTTCAGCAATTTCTCCTAACCACAGGGCATGGGCACCCTTCACCCCTGTCCCAACATGCAGAGTCCTGCTCACGCCCCTGAGGGTCAGGAGAAGACCTCTTTCTTACTCCCTCTGTGAGCCCTTTACAACACTCTGACCACACGGAGGGGCCTCAATACAAGCAGAAAAATACTTCACATACACTCTAACACACTTCCAATGTGATTAGATAGGAGCGAAGAGGTATTAACATAAGAATCTGACTGCATTTTCTCCTGAACCTTCTTTGCTGTTAAGGGAAATTAAGTCGTCACTTCGGTGCAAAAGGAGGTACCGCAGTCTCTTTACCATTTCCTCCCTGGACTTGCGGGTGGAAACAGGGATGTTTGAGAAGGTTACTGGCCTGCTTGTATCCTTGCAAAGATGCTGGCTGTCATGTCCCCCTCACTTAATATTCATGGACTTCCTTTTTATGATTGGTACCCTTTGGAATAGAATGAAGTTATGGATGTTAGACCTTGCTGCAGAACCCCAGTACAGCATTTGGTCAAACACCAGCATCCTCTTCAAGGCTCTGCAACTCAAGTGAAGCCACTTCACTTTACCTGATAGCAAAGTCTTACCCTTTACTATGTTAAATATATGAAGAAAGATGCAGGTTCATCTATTCCATTGAACATAAAAACCTGACAAGGTACAAAAATATACTCCAACAGTGCAGACGGCGTACAGAGTATTAAAAGGTGAATTAATTTCTTTATCTACAACAAGCTCTACAAGTAAGAGGAAAATGCTGTGAAAAAAACAAAGGCGGCCAACTCCGTTCTGCTAGTCGGCTTCTGTTTCAGCACAAATGCAAGGGGAAGAAAGTGGCACTCCACTTGAACAAGAAGTTGCTGATATGAGAAACCAGCTGCTCTGAATTTCCTACCTCTGCAACTCTGACTCTGCACGCCACGTAACATTTGCAACACACTCTTCAGTGTTTACTGTATGTTGATGTCTTCATATGTTTTTGCGCACTGGCCAGGAAAAGAATGGAGATGGGAGAACTGAGACTCGGCATAACTGATAGTCTTAATATATCAACCTTTCAGCAATGTTTGTGAAACTATATCATTCTAGCAAATCTTTTTTTTTTT